>VZTE01005072.1:762741-823163 GCA_013397775.1 Eulacestoma nigropectus | reverse complement strand
CCCCCCCCCCCCCCACTACTGCTTGTCTCTAGGAATTTATGGGCTAGATATGTTGTCTCTGTTATGTTCTTCAGCCTCTAACTGACTTTAGCTTTCTTGTGGGATTGGGTATTTTTCATATGATTTTGTTTGGCACCCTTCTCCTTTCTCAATGCCAGCTTGGGTGTGCAGCAGCAGTAAAGGGGAAGGATGCTCTGGAGAGACACTGCTTTCTGTGTAATATCCCACTGGTCCTGAGCAGTGCCTGCCAGCCTGCTGTGGCATGTAGAAAGACTGTTTCGTTCTGAAAACTGCCGTGGTGCAGAGCTCAGACATAGTTGTGTAGGGGCAGTGTCTCCCTGTCTCCAAAAGCACAAAGACTGGATCTCTGTGGCCTGCTTTCTGCATTGCTGCTGTTCCTTTCTGATCCAGTCCAGGGCGATCATCAGGGCTGTTGTATTACACTCTCTCACAGCAGGTATGTGCAGGCACTGTGCTAAGTTGCATTGTCCTTTGAAAAAGATCGTATGAAGGAGGTTTAACACAAAAGTAATGTAGCTCTCCTGTAGCCTAGACAGAGTGTAAAAATGGATCTGTGTTAAATGGGTTTTCATTTGTTTTCTTTCCAGCTCCCCGGGGAAAACGAGGCTGGAAAACCTTTTATGCTGTGCTGAAGGGAACGGTCCTGTACTTGCAGAAGGTAGGGGAAATCACTGTCTTTTGAAAACTAATTAAAGAGGGATAAAGCAGCATGCATCCTCTCTACTCTCTCAGCCCACCTCCAGGCTCCTTTCCCTCTGATGCACAGCATGGCTGATCTCCCTACCCCCCACCCTATTAACACACACATTCAGGCATTAATCCTTTCATGGACACCCTCTCCCTTTTCACAATTTCAAGTTCAGTTCTACTGTCCCCATCCATGTGTGCACCCTGTAAGTTCCATTGTGTGCCATTGCCACACGGCTGAAAAAAATAGCCAGCTTCACCAGCAAAGACAGTGTCACCTCTCTGTGTCGTGCTCACATTCCTCTAGGCTGCCTGCATTTCATACATATGACTTACCCTTCTGTAAGGTTGTCCTCCTTTCCCAACTTTTCATAGTATACTTACCTGCAGTGCCTGCAAGACCAGCTGCAAAACAGTTGAACAACAGCTTGGCCTTGGTAGGAATCTGCAGCTTCTGTTCCTTTGCAAAATTGAAGGATAAAAGGATACTTTTTTTCCACAAAGCCAGAAAAAACTGGTTTCTAACAAAATGTGCTTCCTGACAGCAAGATGTCTAAAAAAAAAATGTCAGATGAAACCCTTCAAGCCTTTTGTTGCAAGCTTAAATATATTATAGGACATTTTTAACTATACTGTTAGAACATAAAATGCAACATATGAGTGAGAACTGTCAAAATCAAATAAATGGCAGCAGCTAAGTAGGTTGTTAAGGCTTTTTGCCCTCCAGTATAGTTGAGATATTCATTAAATAGATGCTGCTTGTCCAGACTGCCCTGTATTGGAGAAGTATGCTTCTTTGAAAGCTGTTTTACATTTCCACTCTGTTTTGTAACTATCAGGAGTGCAAGTACATACTGCTGTTTCCTCCTACCCTGCTGCGGCTTTCTGAAGTTGTTGGTTTCATTGGAGCCAACCTGAATAGTCTCTTGAGAAGAAAGATTGATTTGGATCAAATTATTGTAGCATGAGGTTTACAAGGTGAATGCTCGGGGTGCAGTACCTTTTTGAGGGAGCTGAAATCCTGAATCAGACAAAACAATCTGCAGTCAGGATAGAAGATTTGGGCTGAAAGTTGGATGTGATATGCTCAGAGCCAGTGCAAGAACCTCGAACCAAGTGTGCTGAAACCTAAGTCCTTTTGTTGGGAGAACGTTCAGGTTTTACTAAAATGCCTTAATGGCGGGCTTGTACTTGCCCTTTTCTGACTGAAGTGGATTCATCTGCTTCAGTTTCTGAAGTAAGTAGTCTTTAATGTCCACCTGAAAAGACTGCATGGTTCTCTGAGAAATACAAAGGCTCGTTGTTTGTACTACAATAATTGATTTCTTATTTGATATTCAAGGGAAAGAACTGAGGATAATGTCTATTTTAGCTCCTTAATTAAATATTTTTATGAGTATTGCTGGCGTATCAGTTTAAAATGCTTTCTATTTAATAAAATGTAGAGATGCTGATGTAGTATACAAATATTCTACAGAATGCTGCCTTCCTGCTTCCTACCCTCCATGCTTTCAGGAGCAGGGAGTAATTTAACATATGACTGAATCTTTGCAGAATGAAATGCATTGTTGGAGTTCTTGTTTTCTTGTTTGTTATTTGTGTATTTTGCACTTGTCAGAGCACTTGAGTTCAGTGATTACAGGGCAGTACTCTGCAAAGCTGCATTCTCCCGTTGGCACTGAAGCCATCTTACTGTAGCACACTGACAAGCAAGGCTTTTGCTTTAGTGCTCTAAGAGGAGAGTGTGAGAGGTTGACAGAAGGGCGTGATGGGAAGTTACTTGTTCCAAGTGTAATGGGGCAGCTGTGAGCCTCCCCAGGGGGTCTCTGGCCCCTGCTCAGCCACATGCTGCAGCTGTGAAAAAGCCTGGGATTTCTCTTCAGCTTCCGAAGGTCCACCAGGGCTTTCCTTCAGCACTCAGATAAACATCACTCTGTTAGGGCTGTAGTATCATAGAAGGTGAAGGTGCCAGAGTTTAAAAATACGTAGCTAGGCCAAGTAGTTATTGTAAAGGTTGCTGAGCTGCTGTTTCCTTCTGTCATGTACTAGGGACTGAAATTATCCTAATTTCAGGAACCACTGAAGCATTTTAGAACAACTTGATTTCTTTGCAGAAGTGCGTGGTTCTGGCAATAGTCTTGGTCAAAGGATTGCCTTGTCTCAGTTCACCTTCTCTCCTGATTATAGAGTGCTGTAGGGCGGGGTGCATTCACATGCACACACATTTTTCCTCTTTCTCTCATTCTCTGTGTATCTTTGGAGATGCTATCTGTGATGGTGGTTTCATTGCACAGAATGCTATTCAAGCAGGATAGAGAAAAATCTCACTGTACAGGTGCTGTCTGCACACAAACACATGTACAAACCTCTGCAGTATTGCTTTCTCTGTTCATCTGTAACTCAGCTGTTCCCTCAAGACACTACTGTAGTATAAATATTAATTGTTCATAGCAGCTGTGATTCCCCCAGTGGGCAGTGTGATCCCAATTCTGCTGTCACTCTGTTTGCATTCCTGTTCTCCTTGTTTTGCTGTCAAAGTCCATGTATGAGAGTGTTTTGTAAATGGTGGTCACTTGAGATTTACTGAGGAGTTTTTCTGGGTAGCCTTGTCTCCCTGCCCACATTTTTTTTCCATTGGAATTATTCCAGTGCTAATTCCTGTGCTGCATATTGTTTTGTTCTTAAATGAGTGATTTAAGGGAGATGGTTTCTGAGTTAGTGAGCACAGAGGGCACCAGAGGGACTTAGTGGAAATGTTCACCATTAGCCGACTAAATATGCCTGCACAGTATTATATAAAATAAGAAGTTTGACGTGTTTGGGATGTTGGCTGTGTCTCTGGGCATCCTCAGGCCAAGGTTAATTTCCTGCCCTCTGTTCATAGCAAGAGGAAATTGCAAAGTAGGAGCTTGACAGAAATGTCTGTTCGCTAGACTGACATGGGATGTGATGTGCATACACAAGAGAAGCTTATAAGGAGAGGACATAAGGCTGACCTCACTTTCTTGCTAGAAATTGCTTCTGGGCAAGCAGTGCAGGACATGAACCTTCGTGTTTTGTTTGGACTCTTCTGTGAGGTTCGCAACATCTTTGCTCTTTGATGTGGCACTTCATAATCTTGCAGGCTTTGGGTGTTTTTATAGAAATTTTCTCAAATTTCCTCTATTAAAAATAAAAAATAAAAAAAAATAGAGAAAGGCCAGACTGATGTAAAGTGTTTGGTGATGAGACTTCTGAAAGAGAATTTTGCAGCTGTCACATGCATATGAGTGGAGATATCCATCCATGGTACATTGACTGATAAGAAAAGACAAATGTCATTCTCTGGTTTACCAAAAATGTATTTGGAAATGTGCTGACTCTGGGTCAGCAGGATGTGGGAAAGTCATTGTCTTGGAGTTTGAGGAAGATGAATTCAGCATGCCATTGCATTGTGTGCAGCACTCACATCAGCCTTTAGTTGACAGACAGGTCACTGTTCCTTTCTGGCTCCATATGTATTTCTTGCCACTGTCTAGGTCTAACTTTAGAGAACTGCCTTCCGTTTCAGCTCAGCCTGCGTGCTGACAGCAGCACATCATAGCACATGCTGTCCTTGATGGCTTAGGCAAAAATGGATGTTCCTACTCCCCTAGCATTCCCTACCAGTCAAAAAGACTTGAAGGCCTTGGAGAAGGAATTTTGGCAGCACATTCACGTCCTTACAGCTTTCTCTGAGGCTGGCAAACTATGTGGAGACATTTCCGGTATGCTGATCAGTGCCTTTGGAGAAACTGGCAGAGCCCCAGCTGTCAAGGTAGATTGCAGCCAACTGATCTGGTGGGATTAGCAAGGATTACCACAAATGCTTTCTGTTGGAAGTAAGGGGTTCTCAGCCAGGACTGCTTCTGGGACTGCCCAAATAGGGACTTTTTCTGAAATGGGTTTAGACACCACAGCAGGTTGTGGATATCGGATGCAGCTCACAGAGGAAGCTAGGAGGCAACAAGCTAGGTTATAGCTGACACTGTCTCTAGGCACTAATATGAGGAAAAATAGAATATAGTGTTTCTGAGGCCTGTCTGTGTTCATTTCCTGGCTCTGAGGTTTTCCCAGTCTTCATGGACAGTGGAGCCAATCATTTCCCCCAAAACTACCACCAAATAAATCAGCTTGTGAACCCTTAAAGGGGCTTGACCCTGAGGCCTTGCCTCCTCCATCTTCAAGATGGGGTGTGTCAGACTTCTTGCAAAAGGTTTAAAGAATGCCCTAAGTGGGCATAGGCAAAATCCTTCAAGATAGACAGATGCCTCCAAATCTTTCTGAGTCTCAAATTATTAAATAAGAAAGAGATTTGACTTCACTCCCTGCCAGCCCTTGAAAACCCCTTATGTCACAGATCTTTACGTTGAAGGCTGCCCTTTGGTCACCTGTGCAGTAATGCTCTGCCTTTCTGCTGGGCCTGCCGGACCTGTGGTGGGTTGTACCCTTGCCTGGCTCCAGGTGGAGGTGGTGGTGTGGCAGGACTGCTGGGTAGCTGCCTCTCCTCGGGTGAAGTGTCTGAGCAGCAGTGTGGCAAGTTCTGGGCCTGCACTAGCAGGACCTCCATCAGGAAGGATAAGACGTGGCAGAGGAGCAAGATGTTCTCTCCCACCTTCCAAGAGGTGGTCACCACAGCTGATGACTCCCCATCCACTGAAACTCAACCTGGAGAGCCCCAGCCCAGCCTGGCTGAAAGCTCAGATACCTTTGGCAGCTGTGTAGATTCCTCTGGCTGCAATCCTGTTTGGTGTGCTGCCAGAGAAGTTCTGTAAACGTATTCATGCACGTTAACCAGCTCTTCTTTCGGACGGGTGCCTCCCTGGATGTTGAAGCTAGTGCTATCCCCACACATGCTCTGCATCCTGCACTGTGTTTCCTGCTAAGCTTCATCTCGTAAATTGTGTTCAAGTGCAGGATCCATAGTTATCATGCCTGCAGGGAGTTATTTCAGTGCTTTGCAGCCGTCACATTCGGTGCGTGTTCCAGGTGAGACTGATTTCTGTGATACACTAAGGGGGAGAAATGAAGTCAATTACAGGCTGCTTTGGCCTGCCCTTCAGAAACAAAGGATGCAGCCTTGGTGACAAATCACTTTTCTTTCAAAAAGCTCCTGGCTTTCCCAAGCCATTTATAGTCATGTGGGCTTTGAATGGAACTTGTGGCTACATTATGCCCTTGTCCAGCTTCTGTCACTCAGGAGATCAAAGACTGCTTCCAGGTTGATGCTTGCAACACAAGAGGAGTTTGACTCCCTGGTTTTGTCATCTGATGTTAGGAGTGCTACTGTTACTGTGTCAGAAACCCTGTCCTTGCCATTTGTAGACCCTCATCAAAGAGATTTAAGGGAGTTTGCTGTAATTTGCTTTGTAGACACTGCTAAGGAGGCGTCTACAGTGTCTGAGGACTTGCCTAGGAGCACATACAAAGGTAGTTGGTTGAGAAAAATTAAAATCAGGCAACAGAGGCTGAGAACCCAAGTAGCTGAGCAGTGGAGGCAGGGAGCTGATTATGACGGATTCTTGAAAAGAAGACAAATAATCAACAGCTCTTGTCATAGTCACATACTTTCTGCTTACATCTCTTCCTGTCAAGCAGGTAGTGGAACTACTTTTCTCCCTTGGAAAGACATCAAAGATTTTTCCCTAGGCTAAGGAAAAAGGAATAGAACATGCAGAAATAAAATGCCATTTTCCCCCTGATATCTCCTGCAGGATGAATACAAGCCAGAAAAGGCTTTGTCAGAGGAAGATCTGAAGAATGCGGTTAGTGTGCACCATGCGCTGGCATCCAAGGCAACAGACTATGAGAAGAAACCCAATGTCCTCAAGCTTAAAACAGCAGATTGGAGAGTCCTGCTTTTCCAAGCCCAGTAAGTGTGCTCCTCATGCCACTCATTGAGGAAGGAAAGCAGTGCCGAAGGAGGGGTGAATTCCTGCCTGGACAGGTTAAAGCAGAGGCTTAAGAGGTTCAATCTGTTTATTTGATCAGAAATAAGATTAAGTAGTGATGTGATTAGAGTGCACAAGTAGTGCATGAGAAAGAAGGTTTTAAGAGGCTTTTTAATCTAGCTGAGAGAGGCATAACAAGATGCAGCAGCTAGAAGCTGAAGCTCCATAAAATTCAATTTGGAAGGCACAAACTTATAACAGTCAGGGTGATTAATCATTGAAGCAAATGACCAAAGGCAGTCTTGGATTGTCTGTCTCCTGATGTCATCAGGTCCTAGCCGGATGTCTTTCTGGAAGATATGCTGTGGTTAGAAACAAAGTTACTACTTAATACAAGAATCATTTGATTAAGTTTTTCATGCTGTGATATTCAGACAGAACAGATGACCTGCCTTTTTCTTCTGAGCCCTTTTCTACTGAGATCCATATGAAACCTCTTAGAGATCTGTGGTATCCAGCACAACTGAGACCTTAGGACGTACGTCTGACTCAGGGCATTGGTTGGCTCTGTCACCTGTGTTACTGGTATTGGATTAGGAGAACATGTGTGCTAGGGTGAGGAGTGGACCTAACCACAAGCCAGCCTGTGACTGAGTTACTTAGCACTAACTGCTTGCAGACGTAGGCAGGAAGATGGAGCAGACTCTAAGACTTGTCCAGTTCTGGTTATTCTCACATTTAAAATGCTATAGAAGGGGTGAAAAGAGGTAGAAGAGGCTGAGTCAACAAGTGCTTAATATGTATTTCTTCCACAGGAGCCAAGAAGAAATGCAGACCTGGATCAACAAGATTAACTGTGTGGCTGCTGTCTTCTCTGCACCACCATTTCCAGCGGCAATTGGCTCTCAGAAGAAGTTCAGTCGCCCACTCCTGCCAGCCACTACAACAAAGCTATCTCAGGTGAGATATATATAGAGGGTAGGTGATGATGATTTCTCTTTCTGGCTGGAGACTGGGTGGTGGTCACTGTTTTACAGCTGTTGCCACCAGCAGTCCTAGGAGGAGAAGGCTTGCATAGTAAATCTCTGCTCATTTCCTCATGCAAGTTTTGAAGTGGGGGGAGAGAAGGAAGAGACTCAGATACAATTGGTTTATATTTTTGAAGAAAATAGTACCAGATAAAGAATTTTCCTCTTGTGCTTTTGGCCCTGCAGAGGACATTTCAAATACTGATTGATGAGGTTTTTTTGAATTTGAGTGTTTATGAAAGCCACTCATTTCAGAAAAAGTAGACATACTCCTGGTCTTTGGCTTACTGAATTGATAAAAGGTGAAAGCTGATGCATCAGACAAGCATCAATTATATTTCTCCCACTAGATTTTCCAGACTCCATTTATCAGCTCAGGGATTTCCTGTATAATATGTATTTATAAAGTGTGTCTTATATGAATGTCTTTGGTCTCCCTTGTGATCACACAAACTTTTAGCATCCCGTGGCAAGGAGTTTCACAGTTCTACTACTTCTTGCACAAACGCACGTATTTCTGCTTGTCCCAGACTGGCTGTGTCAGATGCTTGTGCCCATAGCTTTTTGTACTTTGGGAGATGCAATGCCTGCCTGGAATTCTTCCTGCACTGGCAGGGACATGATACTGATGGCATTGATCAGGTTGACAGAGTGACAGAGGTTATACTTCATGAATATTCTCCTGTAGCTTTTAAAGTGATCTGCCCATGCTGGATTCCTTCTTAAATGCATTTGTTGGGGGTTTTTTTACCATCTTCGTAGCTTACTATAGATAGCTAAATACCCTTAGAAACCACTGTCTCAAAATCTGTGTTCCTGTAAGGGTGTGGGTTTTTTTAGGTTGCCCCTGCTTTTTCTCTCTCCATGACAGTAGCCTTTCTTCTTACAATGTGGTGACCGACTTAAACATCTTCTGTTCTGGTTTAAAGTTTAAAGCATGTTACATAAAGAATAATAGTAACTTGTCTCATCCTTGTGGTTTTACCTTTTGGTTATGCATACCTTTTTAAAAATACAGTATGGGGCTTCCATAATTTACCCCCAGTCACCAAAGGAAGCTTTTTTACTCACTGTTTTTCTGTGTGATTGTTCCATTTAGCACATTGCGTCCTAGTCTCATTGTTTCCATTTAATCTGGAAAGGACAAGGATAGATCACAGCCCTGTGGTTTGTATCTTGAAGAAGGAGAGACACGAAAAATGGAATAAGATAAGCTGTTTTAGACAGGCAGAAGAATGTTAAGTGTTCAAAGTAGATAAATTCAAAGGCAAGCAAAAACATGTCTGCTTTCATCTGTCAGTGTGGAAAAGCTGCCAGCAGGCTGTTTCTCATTTGGCAGGAAAAAAAAAAAAAAGAATTGTCAAATCCCTGTGGTTGCTTCTTAGGATTTTGTGGGATGAATCATGATGGACACTACTTCTTCTAAGAGTCTATTCCTGGTCAGCCAGAAGTCAGGGTGCAGTGAGGACCTAACATGGGTGATGAAGAGAGGTTGGACATGATGACAGGTTGTGCAAGATCGTTGTACCAGGTTTTCTTTCAAAAGCAGAGCAGTATCTGATCTTGGTTAGTCCAACCAAAGAGGGATGTGACAAAGCTATATATAAAGGAACAACCAGTCTAGAAAAGATCTACTAGGGTGTTGGTTTTTTTCTTTTTTTCTAAGAATGCGCAGCACATACAAAAGCTCCAAAGCTGGTGCCCTGGAAATGAAAAGTGCTGTATTAATAGCTGCTCAAAGACCTCCTGTCATCAGGCTGTAGAACTCACTACCACAGGATGTCCCTGGGACCAGGGAATCAGTGCAATGTAAAGAATGATTGGGCACTAATGAGAAAGCATGCACATCTAGGGTAGTAACTAACAGCAACAAGAATTTTTGGCAATCAATAGCACGTGGTTTCAGCCCTACCATGGTTTAGGCGGTGGCAAATTATCCCATGTGTTTCTTTCTTCAGTTCTCCTGCAAAAGAGTTGAAACACAAGATTAGCTGGGGCTTAGTTATCATCATGTGTAGAAGTTTTCGCCCTTTCTGCAGTTTTCCACAGCTCCAGCTCAGTGAGCCAAGAGGCTCAGTCCCCAGTGTGACTCAGTGCAGTGCAGGCATGTCTGAGCTAGGTTTGAAGCTGTGGGCTGCACTCAGAGCCACACCACTGAGGGACAACACTGGCAGCTGTTCCCTCCTCTGAGGCGAGGTGCCTACACTGGAGCTGACTGGGTACTACCTCTTGGCTAATTCACCAATATCTGCATGATCACGTGTCTATTTTGGACTTACCTAATTGAAACATAATTTCAGATCCAAGCCTAGAAATGGACAGAAGGCCATCCTGCAGGAGATGGAAACCTTCTGAGATGAGGGAAGGTTAGCTGACAGATGGACTGGAGGAAGTGAGTGGGCCTGGAATTATGATAAAAGAAATAGCCTAGAAAGTGGGAGTAGCAGCTCCTCACTTTCTCCAATTGCACAGTGGGATAAAAGCTGGTAGCAGCTTAGCAAAATGCGATACCTTTTGGAGACTGGACAGCCCTTCCTCTTGTGAATGCAGTGTATTGTTCTAAACAAATAGAAATCACACACCGGAGAGCTTTTGGCAGTGGAGAAATAGAAGGAGGGGCGCTGAATCCATGTCTTTTCTATCCTGGAAGGAACTCCTTTTACATTGCAAAGACCTGAGGCAGGGTCTTTGCCTGTCTCATTCTGCCCTTGATTTGTCTGCATACACAACAGTCTTAATTAATTTACCAAAAAATGTATTAGAGCAAAAGTGTCATGTTGTCAGTAGTGCTCAGCAAGCTGCTTCCGTTGCTCTCAGCAAGGCGAGGGAGGACAGGTTTGCTCTCCTTCCCGGTGTCATCTGCTAGCTGCTGAGTTTTTTCTGCAAGCTTGGCCACTTTGAGTGCCTTTGAGAGAGCTGTTGGTGACAGAGCTCTGGGATAACAGACCTTATCAGTATAAGAAAAAGAAACTACAAGGTATTATTGTACAGGAACCTCTCTATTTTTCTTTGCTTATTGGATATTTTAGATTCTGTCACTTAATACCTAATGTGTTTCTGAAGGATGAACAGCTGAAGTCCCATGAAGCTAAGCTGAAGCAGATTTCCACTGAGCTTGCTGAACATCGCTCCTATCCTCCTGACAAGAAGCTCAAAGGCAAGGAAGTAGATGATTACAAACTGAAGGATCACTATCTGGAGTTTGAGGTATGTATGGGTAACACTTTTACTTCTTGGGTGTGGATAGTCTTATATTTGGGGTACAGTCCTGAAGTTCTGCATTTTTCACTTTTCTTCCCTAAGGAGTGTGTTCTTACTAGACAGAAAAGTCACAGCAATTGCAGAAGCTGGGATGTGGCTCTTCATTCTGATGAGAGCTTCCTTAGCTATGAATTTAGCTCCTAGTCTGTGACATGGAGGATAGAAATGAGACCCCCGTCCTTCCTGATGTATCTGTTTGAAGAGACGATAAGATCTTTGTGCACGAAGTTGTCTTATGTTATAAAACTGTGTTGGCTACTGTATTGGAACCTCAGTCTCTAGAGAATGACTGCATTCTGCGGTAATACACATCATGGTAATTGTCTTCCATTGGTAGGTTCTGAAGGAACTGATAGGCTAAAATTATTGCCATAGGCATGCCCGCCTCATCAGAGCCATTTGTGTTGTATGCCACTGAGATGGATGTCAGGATGAGAAGGAAAAGAGTAGAATTAAAGATCACAGGATTGAGTGATGCAGCTTAAGCAGATGCATTAGGAGATTGTTTTGAGTATCTGACATCAGCTTTTATCCATAATGGTGTCTGCCACATTGTAGGACTATGTGGGAATGAATCGGCAACCCAGCAGATGTCTGGTATTTGTTATGACTACACCTTTGAGCTTTTTCCCCCAGGACTGCGAGTCAATGTTGCCTTGGGTCTGAAAGGATCCTACTCTAAATAGGCACTGCCTGGCAAGGAAAATATGTAGTCTGCAAAGGAGGAAGAGCAGATAAGACAGAGGAGACAGACCTCCAGAGCTGATGCTGGAGGCAACACAACACAAACATCCAGAACTGAAGTAAGCCTTCTGCCCCATGCTGTCAGTTTCTGTTAGAGGGACTCTTTTTACTCCTGGACTTAACTCATTGCATACTTTTGCTTTTGCAGAAGGTTGTAACCACTGTGTTGAGTTTCATTTTTCCACAGCAAAGTCAATCAGCATGGCTTTATGAAGGAAGAATCATAACCTGACCAACATGATAGTCTTTTATGAGAAGATGTTTGGTGTGATGGATGAGGGGGGAGCAGTGGATGTTGTTTGTTCTTCACTTTGACAAAAGCAGAGCACTCAGATGTACAGACTAAACCACACACTTTGTCTCTAGAGAGGATCTTGTAAAACTTGGAACATCAAGGAGTTTTTTAGCTTTGAGTTCTTGACATAAAGTTTATTTTCTATCAGTTTTAGAAGCTTGGTGAGTTAGGAGGAAATGTAGGCTGGAGTATTAGATGTTTTTAGGAAGATTGATGGGGGAGTAGATTGTTGTGGGGTTTTTTTCTGTTTCCTGTCAATTTTATCGTGGTGATCTTTTGAGCTATTCCTCAGGTACCTCAGTACAAATCAGAACCACTATAGCCCAGGAAACAAAAGGTATCATCTTCACTAGTGAGCGTCTCGAACAGCATTTGAGCTGTGCAGTTCAGATGAGTGATCAGCTCTGCAGGAATGCTTATCTAAGCAGGCACGTGGCAACAACTTCAGTTATGTGGGAGAAATGGTAATTGAAAGTGCTGATGTGCAATGCTGTGTTACCTTCACACTTAGCACAGATTTCACAGGCAGTGTTGAACTATCAAGACACCATTCCAAGGTCCATGAGAGCAGGCAATTTCAAAATGCTAGAAGTCAAACAGACAAGGCAGAAGGCTAACTGGGATCTTCTTCTGGAGCTAAGACAAAAAAAGAAGGTGTATGCTGAGTGGAAGCAAGGTCAGGTGACATGGGAGGAATACAGAGAGAGATGCTGCTCACTGCTGTAGCAAGAAAATTCATGTGGCCAAA
This sequence comes from Eulacestoma nigropectus, assembly GCA_013397775.1. Taxonomy (NCBI): domain Eukaryota; kingdom Metazoa; phylum Chordata; class Aves; order Passeriformes; genus Eulacestoma; species Eulacestoma nigropectus. Next base: position 810,470 of record VZTE01005072.1, on the reverse strand, counting down.
TCTCAAATGGAGTTGCAGCTGGCCAGAACTGTGGGGGACAATAAAAAGAGTTTTTAAAAATACATTAATACCAAAAGGCAGTATAGAAATACCATCATCTTGTTACAGGATGAGGATGGTCATCTCACAAACAGGGACATGAACAAGGCAGAGGTGTTTAATGCAGTCTTTGCCTGTCTTCAACATGGATGACAGACCAGGGGGATCTCAGTGCCCTGAGCTGTAGGACCATGGCTGCGAGAATGATCAGGTCCCAGTTAACCTTGAGGTTGTGTGAGATCAGCTGCTCCACCTGGATCCCTACAAATATATGGGGCCTAATGAGATTCATCCAAGAAACCTCAAACAGCTGTCTGATGTCATCGCAAAACTTCTCTCGATTATATTTGAGCAGTCTGAAGAGATCCCAGCTGGCTGGAAACTGCCTAGTGTTTTCCCAGTTTTCAAGAAGGGCAAGAAGGATGACACTGGAAATTACATGCCTGTCAGTCTCACTTCAGTGCCTGGTAAAGTTATGGAGAAGATTATTCTGGGAGGTATTGAAAAACACCTGGAGGACGCTGCAGCCATTGTCGCAGCCAGCACAGCTTCATGAGAGGAAAGTCCTTCTTGTCCAACCTGATTTCCTTTTATGACAGGGTAACCCACTTAGTTGATCAAGGGAAGCCAGTTGATGCAATCTTTTTCGATTTCATAAAGCTTTCAATGCTATCTCTCACAGGACCCTTCTGGAGAAAATGTCCAGCACTCAGGTGGATAAACACATCATGTGATGGGTGAGCAGCTGCCTCATGGGTCAGGCACAAAGGGTCACAGTGGATGGAGTGACATCAGACTGGAGACCTGTCACTGGTGGGGTTTCACAGGGCTCCATCCTTAGCCCTGTGCTCTTTAAGATCTTCATAAATGACTTGGACATAGGACTGGAAGGGATACCAAGCAAGTTTGCAGATGATACAGAATTGGGAGAAGTTGTTGACTCCCTTGAAGGCAAGGAGGCCCTGCAGAGAGACCTTCACAAATTACAGGGCTGGGAAATCACCACCTGTATGAAGTTTAACAAGGGCAAGTGCTGGATTCTGCACCTGGAATGGGGCAACTTGGGCTGTATGGACAGCCTGGGAATGACATGATGGAGAGCAGTGCCATGGAAAGGGACCTGGTCAAGAAGTCCTGGTCAAGGGCAAGATGAATATGAGCCAGCAGTGCCTTGGCAGCCAGGAGGCCAACCATGTTGGGCACAGCATCGGGCACAGCATCACCAGCCGGGCAAGGGAGGGTATTGTCCCGCTCTGCTCTGCACTAGGGGAGCCTCACCTCGAGGGCTGGGGGCAGTTTTGGGCCCCTCAGTATAAGAAAGATATAAAGCCCAAAAGCTTCCAAAGGAGGGCAGTGAAGATTGTGAAGGGCCTTAAGAGCAAGCCATATGAGGAGCAGCGGAGGTGCCTTGGTTTGTTCAGCCTGGAGTAGACTGAGGGAAGACCTCATTGCAGTCTAAACTTTCTTGTGAGCAGAAGAGGAGGTGCAGGCACTGATTTTTCCATGATGAACCATGGGAATGGCCTGAAGTTGTGTCAGGGGAGTTTCAGGTTGGGTATTATGAAAAGGTTATTCCCCCAAAGGGTGGTGGGGCACTGGAACAGGCTCTCCAGGGAAGTGGTCACAGCACCAAGCCTGACAGAGTTCAAGCAGCATTTGGACAGTGCTCTCAGGCACACGGTGTGACTCTTGGAGATGGTCCTGTTCAGGGCCAGGAATAGGACTGGATGATCCATGTGGGCCCCTTCCAACTCAGCATATTCTTTTATTCTGTGAGGCATTAAAAAAACCCAAACCTAAATGTTGAGCTGTATGAAGATTGTGAATGGAAACTTTATGAATGGAAACCTTGCCTTTAGAACAGTGTCCTGTGAGGGTTGGCTGGAGGTGGTGAGAGAGCTTGCTGCATGGGCTTAAATGAAAAAGGCAACAGGCAGGTGAGGTAGGATTTTGTAACAGTCTCTTTCAGACTGAGACTGCAGGCCAAACCTGGTGTCTGTGTACAAAGGACCATGCTGATACATCTCGAGAAACACACCAAAAGGGCCTGTGAGTCCCTAAGGTAGCAGCATAGTACCATTAGGAAGGAAGAAGCCATTTTCCTTTTCTGTAGGTCCTTAAAATTCCTGTCTGTTCACACACTGGCAATCCCTTCATTCTTGTTCCTGACAAAAGACAAATGAGATGGAGGGGAGGTGAACCAGGAGGTCCTTGTTCAGGTATGCAGCCAGTAGCATTTCTTTTTGATGCTGTCTTTGCTTATACACACCAGGGAAGGAACAGTTCTTGCCTGCTCTCTGAGGAAGTACTGCATCAGACTGCAAAAAATTTGTTGCTCGTTGCAGAAAATTTATAGTTAGAGAAATATCTTCTGAGTGCTGTCAGGTGAGAGGTGAAGCCAGAGTACTGATGCGTGGCTACCTCATCCTTCTTTATTATGTGCTGTCATTCCTCAGAGATAATGTTGCAGAAGCTTTTGAATGGTTTCAACTTCTGTGGTTTTATTTCTTGACAGAAATTTCCAAATTAATTTCTTTTAAGGCAGAATTCCCACGAGCTTTTACCTAACTTCAAATGTTAGGTCACTGAAAGACCAAGTTTGTTGTGGTTGAAATCAAAGTAGAAATGCACTGATTAATTGTAATAGAAATTAAGGGCTCACAAAGCCCAGGGAAAAATGGCTATTTGCACACATGTAGGTCCTAGATTTCCATTCTGATTGCCGAGTCTTGAGACTCTGGTGGTGCTTACTGGACCAATAAAAAGCAGAAATCCATACGGCAGTAAAGTCTCCCTCTCAGTTTTATGATATTACACTGTTCCCAAGCTAAGAGCACTGGCTGGCCTTTTGTAGAAATGTCTGGTTCAGTTTGTGATGAATCATCCATCAGCGCAGTGCATCATCATCAGGGTTCTTCTTGCTGTTTCTCCATTTCCGTTTTTATTAAATGACACCTCTTACCTGCTTCATGTGTTTGTCTCTCATGTTGTGGAGCTGCAGCTCCAGATATGGAAGTCATAGGAATGCTTATTTATATAATTTTTAGGTGGATTCTGTTATGATTCTCCTCTATGAGGGTTTGTTTATTCAAAGGACTCTCAAAAGGCAGTCACGTTCTCTTCTTTTTTTTCCCCCCTTTATATTCCACACTTCAAAGCATTACCAAGCTTTTTGACTTCCTGCCCTCAAAGAAATGTTTTTACTAGAACTTTATTATATTATTAGAAAACGGAAAAAAAAAATTAAATAGCTTTTCCTCTTTCAGGAACATAATAGTTTGGCTGCTGTTTTGCCACTTTGAAATATAAATTAACAATCAGTACGGATGTTTACATCCACCTTCCCTGACCCCCAGCACACCAATATTGCTGTAATTACAATGCTTGCACCATATCTTTAGTGGATATATCAGGGGCAGGTTATTAAATAAATCCTGTGAAGTGGATTGCTCTGTTCTCAGGACCTCCTGCCCCAACATCTGTTTTTGAGACCCTGCAGGGATCTTCTGTTACCATACCCTCATTTTCTTCCTTGCTGAGTTGTTTCTTGGAGAATGATGCAATTGTGGCAAACAGTGAAATCTTCCTGTTGGAGAGGGAAAAGTCCAGACTAGGAATAGAACAAATGGGCAGGGCTACAGTAAAGGGAACTTTTTCCAATTGAAAAATACAAGTGTCTGGACAGACAGCGACCTTCATCATTCCCTGTGAGTGATCTAGCAGGGCAACATGCCATGCTTCTGTCACAGCCGTCTCATCTGCTCCTTTTTGTCAAGGCCTGGCCTTTTAGAAGATTCTCTCAAGGGCCTAGTGGTTGCCATGCTGGTACAGTCTGAACTTAGACCCTGCTTTGGTTTCTCCACTGTGGATAAGAAAAGCAGGAAAAGCAGGACCTGCTGGTGGGAGTGGAGGGTTGCATGGGAGAGCTGTAGACAACCAGAGCAGGATTTTTGTTGTCCCTTAGTTTAGTGCACTTTATCTCCATGCCTGCCTGAGCACACAGGATCTCAGTATGTGTGAGCACAGCTTAGGTCTCAGCATGACTAAGGTAGCAAGCTTTCATTTGGTGGTGTTACTTGGAATGGGAGCCACCACTCAGCATTTGTGTGCTGCAGAACTGAGTGCCTCTAATTACACAGCACCACAGGCTTCAGTCTGCCTGAAATCCTCTTTGTTTAATTCACATTAGCCACTGTTGTTAATATCCACATTAGACACCATTGTTCGCATACACACTGGGCTCCTGGCTTTCAAGGCCAGCAGAAAACATTAAGTTACTCAGGTGGTCTCTCAAGTGTTCCTGCAGAATTTCTTCCAGACTGATTTGGGCCTTTCTTTTCATTTCCCAGAAAAATCGCTATGAGATTTATGTTGGCCTGCTGAAGGAAGGGGTGAAGGAGCTGCTGAGCGGAGGAGAGAATGATGCGCCAGGACTGAAGAAATCCCACTCAAGTCCTTCTTTGAATCAGGAGTCTCCAGTTAGTGCCAAGGTGAAACGCAATGTCTCGGAGAGGAAGGACTACAGACCAGAAACACCCAGCATTAAGCAGAAGGTCACTTAGGGTGGAAATGACAACTAGGGGAACAGCCATGCAGCAAAGTACCGGTGGTGAAAATTTTTTCATTTAATAACCTGTCATTCACAAAAATAAGTGCATCTGCCTGAATGGGGTGTTAGTGACATTTTCTATTGTATATTTTGCTGTTTCTGTGCAGATTGTGGGAGATGTCTTTGCTCCTGCTTTGCTTTGCTTTGTTAATTTATCATTTAGCAATTGAAGCATCGGGACTTTTTTGTGTTCTGTTTCTAAAGGAGCTGGGGAAGGGGTAGGGCGCTGTGACGTTTGTTCCGTCTCTTCCCCATATATCTCTTCCCATCGGCATGTGGCTTTCATCTCTCAAGTCACTTGTCACTTTATTTACGTGGTGGGTGGGAAAAATAACTGGACAAGTGCTGCAGTGAATGTGAGCTGTAGCTGTGAGAAAAGCTGTGCAGACATGCAGCTGCGGAAAGCTGACAGAAGCTAGGGTGCTGGGAACACTAGTTTCCTGACAATGTGGGGCATGTTGGTACTGGTACTTAGCAGCAGGTGGTACAGTAAATAGTCACTGTTGCTTATTGTTACTGCATTGACCCTGGACGCACGAGTGCGAAGGAATGAAACCTGGAAACCTCTGACAATGCTGGGATGGCGGCATTGGAATAATTTGTTTGCTTCCTTCCAAGCAGAGAGCCTTCTCCTGAGTTTGCAGGCTGGAAGGCATCCAAACCCATGCTGTCTCTGCAGTCAGGAAGATTAGAGATTACCCAGTTGGAATGGCTATCTGGGCTTCACATTTATTTGCAGAGAAGGCTGCTGTAGATGTCAGCCATTAGCATTATGTATTAATTATATATATTAAAGACAAGGGGCCTCTGTGTAGTTTTTAACTATACGCTCTCACTTAGCTGCTATATAGAGCCTTATGATATATTGTGTCCTGTTGCTTCCCCTTCCAGGGGTTTCCTTGTTGGTGTGCACAGAGAGCCGCTTTCAATTCCTCTCATAGTGACAAAGCACTTTGCCTTTTTTCTTCAGAAAGGGATTCTCCTCGGTTCTCCGTTTTCTTTCTTTAGCTCACATATAGGTAGAAGAGGCTGGTGCCTCCTCACAGTTCCTGCATACCCTGTGCCAGGCTTTCCAAGGGAAGCACGGGACAGGGAGAGACCACCATGAGTAGATTTTTTCATACCTGAAAGCTCCCTGTTGGTGCCATAGACCCTTGGGGTGGCCAGCAGTTTTCAGGCACAGAGAGCAGAAAGATGACATAGAAATAAATTTCCCAGCCCCTCTTGTCTGGGCAGTGTCATGGCTCTGCAGAGAGTGCTGGCTCTCCTGTTACCTTACCTGTTACCTGAGTTTAAGTCTCAGCTTTGATACTGGCCCTCAGGGGGAGCTTGGACAGGTCTCTCCCATTTTGTGTTGCCCTTTCCCTATATGGAGTTGTACAACCAAACTGGCCTTTCCCACAAAGCACCTTGGGAGATAATGTTGAGGGCCAGTTGAAAATTGCTTCTTGCTGTTCTTTCTATTGTGCCTGGCACAGGATAGCCTTCTTGATGCATGAAATTCTTAATGCATATAGAAATGTCAAGATCAATGCATTTAGAAATGCACTGGTATTTTCAGCCCAAGTAGTCAAAGAGCCACACATCAAAAAAGTTGCCACCTGGGTGAATGTGTCAGTGCTCTGTCAGGCTTCCCAAGGGTCCAAGTCAATTAATCTAGCTTAGTGAGCTGCCAGTCCAGTGGGCAGAACTGGGAGCAATCAAAGAGGAAAGACCCTTAACAGGCACTGCGTGACTTGCCTCCCCCACCGAGTACCACCACGCAACAGCTTTCCTGGTCTTGTGCTGACTGTTGGCTGTAACAAAGATGTTGCGCTCTCAGATGTGAGGTTTTGGAGCAAATTGATCCTTGCAGCTGCAGCCCAGCAGCAAAACCAGATGAGACTGTTTTCACGAGTGTTGTTGGAATGCGCATCCATCTGGCATCTGCCACTGAGAGTGGCCGCTCTGTGCTAAAAGTCAGGAGGTTGGCTCCTAACCTTGGCAACGTTGCTAAAAGCTGCAGAGTCCTGAATAGAAATTGGCAGCACTTCCAAGTGCTGGGGCTTTAGAAGTTGTGCATTCCTACTAAGGTGGAGTTAACATTTAGTTCTCTTCCTGAAGAAGAGAGATGCCTTCTGCTGCTGGAGCCAAAGTGATGTGGTGCAGCTTGTTGTGTGGGGAGACTGAGTGTAGAGAGAGGCATGCTAGTGCTCATTGGGAGGGATTGTTTGGTGTAATTAAGTCGTAGATCAACAGCTCATGGAGGGGAAACAAAGATACATCCCTGCAGCTGTTTATCATGTTTTGGAGGTTGAAGACAAACAAGCAGAACAGAGAGAAGAAATTCAACTGGGGAATGCTGAATGCACATTTGGGAAGAAAACTTGACCTGTCTCTTATGATTAAGTGGTGGTATTCCCCAATTTAGTGCTCCCACTGAGACTGTCCAAAGTACATGGTCCTTGCTTGCTCCCTCCTCCACTTCCCCATCCTTGCAGCGGGCTGGAGAGGAGAATTTGAGGCATAAAAGGCAAAGATCACAGGCTGAGATATGAACAATTTACTGGAAACAGCAATCAGGTAAGAATATGAACGATAACAGCAACAGTATTAATAACAGAGTGTACTAGAACGCTCACCATGCAGAGCCCAACAATACCCAACCACTCAGTTCCCAATACCCCGACCCAGAGGGGACATCTTCCCGTGTTCCTGGAAAAGGACATGAGGTGGTATAGAATAACCTTCAGGTCCAAGCCATGCCCCTGCCTGGCTACTGCAAAAATTAACCTTGTCCTGGCCAGAATCAGCACACTGTCTTATATAACAATAGGATACATGCAGCAGAAACAAAACCCAAAAAAAGGTGCAGATCTGTAAATGGCCCTTCTTAGCTGTCAGATTTGTATTGATTAGATGATCTTTTTGAAGGCAGGCTAGAACATGCTGGGCAAACCTCTTGTTATGGAGTGCAGTGCTTCAGAAGGCAAAGAGGTGACATTTAACTTTCTTCTTTTCTGGCTTTTAACATATTTTGGTTGCTGAAAATTCCAGTTAAATTGCTGAGCTCAAAAAGAAATTATTCCTGTTAAATGCATTTTCCAGCTTTGACACAAAAACTGGGTAATTCCTCTTCAAAGTCATTGCAAAAAAGATTATTTGAATCAATTGGAAAAATCAAAACGTGAACTGCAAAAAAAATTTTTTTTCATTATTTATTATCTATTTCCATGTATACTTGTAAACAGATTAGGGTATTTTTTTTTTTAGGTCTCATCTGGGCATATCTAATGCTGTTTTGCACCGCATTTTTTTTGTCGTTAAACGTTTGTTGAGCTTAGAGCACTCTTGCTGAGACTGCTGAGGCATGCAGATTAGTTTATGCAGAATTTATAGTTTCTGCTCCAGTTTTAATTAATGCCATTTTCCTGTTACTTTACAATTTGTAAGCATCCCAGGCACCCGTGTAGAAATGCACACTTTTGAGACGAAAAAAGATTAGTGATCTTGTTGTGAAAATCTAAGACTCCTTTCCTCCCTTGGGAATAGGATCATCTACCAATCAGTACTGTATTTTGACTTTTTTCCTTCTGATGATACTTTAAAGGGTGGGGCAGGTTCTCAGGAGATCTAAGTGGTGCATCTCCTTGAGTAGCACCATTGAGAGTCTGGCCAGGTAGCTTTGTATGGTACCCTGCACCCTGCTCTTTTTTGCTGAAATGTTTGCCTTTGGGAGAGATCAGTGCTTGACCACAGTGACTCAGGAGCTCTGGTTGCAGCTTGGGACTTGAGCTGCAAATCACTGGAGCAGCGTGCAGCTTTCTGGGTGTGCTCAGTGCCAGCAGGATTTACTGGCTGGCCACCATGAACATGAGCATATGTGCAAGTGAGAGAGCCTTTGCGTTGGTGACCCAGGGAGGTGTCATCCTTCCCTGTCACCCTGCCTGCTCTAGTGTGCTCTCATTGCTCAGGCAAAGCCTCTGTCTGCATGTAGAGACCGGGGATGCAAAGAGGGGAGCAGGATTGGCGCCAACACTTCCTTGCTTCCCCTTTCTTAAGGTGCAGACAGTGGTTCTGGAGGGACCCACCCTGCTCTGAAGCATTGCTGGCTTGCTCACCCTGCAGGGGCTGAACCATCTGCTATCTCCAGCTAAGGAAGGAGAGGCAGGAAGGGGCCTCACTAGTCTGCACCTGACAGCAGAGAGCTGATGGAGAGCGGAAAAATTGCCTTCCCCTCTCCCCACTCGCAACCAAAGCAGGCGAGATACTCTCATGAAGCCAAAACCACTCTCTCCTCTATGAGTCAGCAGGATGCAGGGGACTGGTTGAGACGGTTTTTGTTGATCAGTGGCTGCGAAAGAGACTCCCTGGACTGGCTGTGTGTTTGTGTGCATCCTCCAGATAAATTACGCATGAACCAGTGAACATGCCTACAGCTTCTAAATCCAGTATTTATGTTGTGTCTTTAATTGATGTAGAGATAAGTCAGCCAGCAGAGTGATTAATGCAGCATAGTTGTGCGGGAACACTGTTCAGCTATGTTGCCAACTCAGATCTGTGGCCAGTCACTTGTAAATGGTTACCAGAAACTTTCTAATGATTAGTAACAGCTCATGACTAACATACTTTCTCTCAGATCCTGCCCGCTCCCAGGTTGCAGTCTGTCCATGTTAAGGGGCTCTCCTAGGGAGCAGTGCTCAGCACAGCCCTGCTTTGAGGAGGAGTTTGGCTTAGCAGACCTCCAGAGACTGGAATTGTTCAATGACTTTTCACAGCTCCAATGCCTTTGGGTAGCAAGGCTGGTTGCTCTTCTGGCTTGAAAAAGCCAAATTTTTTGCTTATCTCCAGTGGGGAAATGAGGTTCTTGCTTGACTAGAGCAGGCCATTCAGTGAAGAGGTGATTATGGCAGTAGAGAAAGTCAGAGATGACAGGGTTATCACCAGGCTTTTTGGAGGCATTGCATGGCAATGTTCTTGAAAGTGGGAAAGGCTTTTCTCTGCAGATGGCATACTGCTTACTGTGTCTGCATTCTCCATTTCTAAATGAATTTTGGTCTTATTGCAGTTAGTCTGACAGCTCCTCCTCCTTTTCTGTCAAGCTGCTCTTGTCTGTCATCTTAGCACCTCAGCTGCTTCTGTATAACAGGTCTGTTTCCTTCCATGCTTGCAGAAATCCAGAAAATTTGACTCTCCCATCTTGCATCGAGAAAACCTGCTCTGAAGCAGTGCTGCGTTGAATGGATAACCCTGTGAACAGCTTTTTCACTCTGCTTGTCAGTAGCCTGTGTTTCCAGCCACAGTTATAGCTGGGAGGTGCGAGACCGAGTTTTAGACTGCTGTGATCCTCTAGTCGTATGCTGCAGGGATGCAAAGTCCCCCCTCCCACACTCAGACCTGACACTTGCAACATTCCTACTCTTCTAGTATTCAGGTTGTTGGAAATACTGGCTGCTTCTGCAGGGGCAAAGGCAGTATACACATCTTATGTCAAGCAATCTTTCAGCTTGCTGTTTGCGTAAATTTTCTCCAGTATTGCTCTCCTCAGGCTCTGGGATGTCACATCTGCTCTGAGGGGGCAGTTAAGAAGTCCACATTTCTCACCAGAGTACAATCATTGCTCCCCAGCATGTGTTCTCAGCATCTGATATCTAGGCTGCCTAGAGGGATGAACCATAGTAGCTGTCTCAGAAAGAGCTAGTCTGCAGCTTGTGCATTTTAAAGGATATTTTTAGTGCATGTAGAAGCAGTATGCCTGGCCTCTCCTCTCCCCTCTCCTCCCCTCTCCTCCCCTCTCCTCCCCTCTCCTCTCCGAACCTTTCCTCTCCAAATCTCGCCTCTCCTCTCCAAACCTCTCTGAACCTCTCCAAACCTCTCCAAACCTCTCCGAACATCTCCTCTCCGAGCCTCTCTGAACCTCTCCGAACCTCTCCTCTCTGAATCTCTCCGAATCTCTCCGAACCTCTCTGAACCTCTCCTCTCCGAACCTCTCCAAACCTCTCCTCTCCGAACCTCTCTGAACCTCTCCGAACCTCTCCTCTCTGAACCTCTCCGAACCTCTCCAAACCTCTCCGAACCTCTCCTCTCCAAACCTCTCCTCTCCTCTCTGAACCTCTCCTCTCGGAACCTCTCTGAACCTCTCCCCTCCCCTCCTGCTGCTTTTCCTCCTTGTGGCAGCAGCACCCTTATCCAGGGGTACCACAGTCTCTTTGTGAGGAGACTGGTTTTCATTGAGAGCAGGGAAGACAGGTCCTTGGAAAAAGTCTGTATGACATCTGGGAATATCTGCTCTGCTGATGGCAGCATCCAGGTGAACACTGAAAGGAGGCAGGCCCAGCCTTCCCTGAGAGGATGTCCCTTGCTCATACATTTTGTTAGCTGCATTAAGGTTGTGTTTTAGTTATTTATTAGAGCCTTTCCCTTACCAAATGCAAGCAGGAACTTTCCCAAAGGCTGTACCAATGACCCGATTTTGCCCTTGTGGTCAGAAGGAGCAAATTTACGCTAATCCAAAGTGTTCTCTCTTCCCTGCCTTTGAACACTTAATTATTTCGTAAAAATTGTGAATGTTTAAACAATGAGGGACCTCCCATGGCATCTGCTTTTAAATCTGTGCCAGGAACCAGCTGGGGCCAGAGGTTTATTTGGACCAGTAAAGGTACATCACTTAGCAATGCAAGCACTGAAAGTGTTCCAAGCCACAAGGGCAGGATTTTTCTCTGACATGAACTGTTGTTTATGTAGCCACTCTGTAGCAGTGGTCCTGTCTGTAACTCACCTAAATGAGACCACCACAAGAAGACATAAACAGGCCAGGTTTCAGCTTAGGCCAAGTGAGTATCATGGTGTAGTGACAGAGCAGCTAGCTAAGCTGCCATGGAGACTTGTGTCACCTGAAATCCTCCAGCTCCCCTTAGCCTCCTGCTGGGAAAAGGGAGATCAGTGCTTTCAAGTCTGTGTCACCACACGGGGCAAACTCTGTTGGTAATATAAGTCTTAACTCACACGCTGAGAAAAACCTCATGCTCAGAGCTGTCAAATTCTGAAAGACTGTAGGATGAGAACAGGGTGGGTTGTGGTTGGGTTTTTTTTAAATTTGTACATATTCATGACAATTGTGTCCTCTTACTCTAGTCTAGAATTATAATTTGGCTAAAAGGACAGAGTTTTTTGGCTGTTTAGAAACTTTTAAGTCACTACTCTCTGTGTGAGGTACACTCTGAGGCTTACATTACTTGGTGAACATGTTTAAGTGGTGCCTATAGATGTGTGTATGTATTTCATAAGTATAGTATGACTTCTATGGCTCAGCGTTGCAAAGCCTGCTGTTCTTTTCTGAGGCTTATTTTGGTCAAAGCACTTCAGCAGCTGCAAACATTGTTAGGTTGCTTGTTGTTCTAATTGTTCTCAAATGAGGTTAAACAGCTATCAGAGCTTTTGCAGATTTAAGGTATCCTTTGAGCTGCCTTGGTCTTCGTGTGTTGTCCACCAGGGGCTGCCTGTTGTTCTGCATGTTGAAGGCAAGGCACATACTTGAGCGTCTAAGCAAGAGTTAGCGGGTGGGATTTTCTGATAGCTTAACACTGGGCTGACTTTCTCCCTCATCAGCCGAAGCCTGTACAAGGAGCATCCATGCTGACTTCTGAAAACATGCTCTGGGGATCTAATACACAGCTTTACTTCTGAAAATGTTGACCTTGCTCTGTGAAAATTCAGCAAAGGGATGTCATGTCCAAAGTGTCCAAGAAGGACAGGTGCCTGTGATGTCTCCTGCAGATACAGCCGTACAGCAGTAGTGAGGGTTTTTTTTTTCTGCAACTGTACAAACTTCCAGAAGAGTGGCTCATCAGCCGGGAAAAGAAGAGCAGCAAGGCTGAAATATCTCTCTTGGGCATCTCGTATGCCTCCCAGAGGTTTCCCTTGGGAGCATTACACAACCTTTTAACAAGTTGCTGGTCTGAGTAAAAAGACATAGGGAAACCTAGTGGGTTTTCCTATTGCACTCTAGTCAGAGCAACAGTAGCATGATCTGCATTATTCTTGGAAAGAGAGAGCAAAGTCTGAGGGTGTGATTCTTACCTGGAGTCATAAAACTCTCCATCATGCAGTTAGCTTGAAGCACTTGAGCAACTTCAGTGAAACCATGCCTTTGCACTTCACTGGACCACAGCCAGAGTGATTGTGTCTTGCAGAACTGAGACGCAAGTGAACTGCTCAGAAAGAAATGAACACCCTGTCACCTTGCTTTGGGCAAGCTGTAGTCCTGTAATCCTTTTCCAGGTACTGGGCTTCTCCCTTTGAGTTTACCGCCCCCCATGATGATGGGAAGATGTGGCTGAGCACTGCCAGTTTCAGAGTCACAGTTAAGTGTCATTTATCCTCCACCTGAGCTGTTGCTACGTTGTTTTCCCTTAGGCTGAGAGAGGACTGAATTTTCAGTCAGTGTTGCTTGGTAGCCATATGGGAAGCATAATTCTCAGCAGTGGTAGTGCACATGTGTGTACATACATCTTATGCATCTCTTGTGTGCAGAACTAACCTTACAGGGCTTGACAGCAGTCCTTGCAAGACCTTTCCTCTGGATGGTCTTCTGTCGCTTTTGTGATGTGCAGGAACCTTCTTTCTGGTAACCTTGAATTCAGTTTACTCTCATCACTGAATTGCTGGAGTGTTTTTCATGTAACACACTAGAGACACAGTCCCAGTCTCACTGCTTTGTGGTAACTTCTTGGTCTGCTGTGAAGCAACAACATTGAGGTAGCCATTAATTCTTTTCCAGCAGCATGGAACTTGCTGTTCTGACTCTTGAGGAGGTCATCATCTCAGGTTTGACACTGTCCTACCACCAGGACACCCCATTTTGTCCCTGGGAATAGGCATGGCCAGAAAAGCATACTGGGTGGTTGGAGTCAGAGCTGTGCAGACTTAAGTCAAGCCCTGGTTCATGGGAGATTTTTCCATGTGCTGCTGATGTCCATAAGGACTCAAACATATACTTGCTTACACAGAGATGCTTTCCTGAAGCAGAGTTGTCACTCTTTTCTACAGGTATCACAGGATGCCCTCCCTTATTCTGCTTCATGTATCTGGTACTAGAATGATCATTTCCTGATAAATGAAGGCACTTAATCAGTCCTCTTCCCCATGGAAGAAGGACTTTTGGGGATATTGTTATATCATTTAAAATAATATTTTGGAATTTAAGTTTACATTGCTTTATTTTTCACTTGAGGTGACTGTATATAAATATTTTCCTCTATTTTATCATTGCTGATAAAGTAAGCCTACAGTATACAGACAAATAATTTGCCTTTGATGTATTGAAACTGTGAGATATAAAGTAGACTTCTCTCTTGTGTCCATGTTCCTGACTATAACTCTGTTCCTCTGTGTTTTTATAAGTTGGAATAAATGTTGCTTACGGGCAACAACGAGCCTGCAAGCTTTCCAATAATTTTTATGTCATTGAACTCAAGCAACCCTATTGAAGGATCTCACATATGTATAATGATATATGTATATGTACAAACTTTAGAAAGAAATAAACCAAATGTATTTCACGTTCTGCAGCTGAATGTTTTTTATTTGAACCCTGACAGTTGCTCTACAAGTAAGAACATGAAAGTGGCTTTATAGTGACTGACAGTCCTGCTTCTGACTCCTGGCAGTCAGTAGTTTCAAAGTTTCCTGAACATACGTGTACTGTCTGCCTTACAGTCTGGATCTGACCTGCGGTTGGGGTAACCCATGGAGCCAGTGGCATTGCATGCACATTAGTCCTGTGTGAGGGCAGCTGGAGCTCTCTTCCTTCTGCACCTGTACAAGAGGTGGCATCCCTTCCAGCTGTTTAAGGGTGTGTAGCCTGCAGAGCTACCACTGCTTGCTGTGAAGAGAAAGCAAGAAGAGAATTAACTGATTTAAAATGGGTTTACCAGCACATGGGCTAGAAGAGCGAGGCTGCAGCAAACAGCTGTTCAGAAGTGATTGGGAGTTGATCTCAAAATTGTTGAGGTTGGGAATTGCTGCTGATGTGGTGGATGGGAAGAAAGGACCCATGAAGGGCAGAAGAGTCAGACGCTAAAGAAAATGATGGAGTGCAAAAAGGCAAGTATGGGAGTGGTTAAGAAACTATGGCTATCCAAAGGGGAAGCAGGCTATACAACAAACAGCCTTGTGCTTGCAGTTCTTGAGTTGGAGAAAGCTCAACATGGGAAGTTAGTACACTGTGTGGAGAGTGAGTCACAGGGCAAATGGAGAGGATGTGTCCAATACAGGTGGGGCATGCCCAAGCTTTATGACAGGGCTAGGAGCTTGTGCTTGGAGACAATAGGAAGGAAGACATTTCCTACCAAGATTTCTGTGAATATATATCTATCTTGAGGTGATTGTTTCTTTATATTTTTCCTCAGTGTGCTGCTTTTAGATGAATGGTAAGACTTTCATGCTTGAGGTAGTTCTGTGTTTGTTTGTTTTTTCACACTATGCCTTGGGCTATTAGATTTTTTCATTGTTGTTCCATCCTGGTTGCTTCAAAGCACTTGGGATTTTTGATTCCAATGCGTGCTTCTGGATTAATATATCTTTAATGATAAAGACTAAACAAAGTGCTGGTAAGGATGGGTGGGAGTATTTTAAAAAGATGTATTAAATGCCTTCTCTAAGCCCAAATGAATGTTTGAACTGTGTCTGAATGTTAATGTCAGTACTGCTCACCACATCTTTTCTTATTTTTTCTTCCTAGCTGACAGAGTCAACGCTGGAGCATTTTCTGGTGCTTTTTCTACCTGGAATCATTAGTCACATCACGTTGCTCACAATGCAATAAGCTAGAACAAAATGACAGAACAGGTGCAAAGTGAAAGACAGATGCGTTTATAGTCTCTTCGTTGTCCGTTTTCAGTTCAAGTGCAGAATACAATTATCAAGGAAGACTGAAAGGGCTAGTTTGTGTATGCAGGAGAAACCTCCACAGTCTACAGCAGCTACACATCTCTTCATGTATTTAGAAATAATGTAGCACGAGAAATAGACTTAGCCCAAAGTAATGCACAGTTTGGTCTGAAATTGTCATGGATTGGAAATGAGAATAAAGTTCTTACTCATCAGAGCACTGATCTACCGCAGTGGCCTCCTAATCTACAAGGTAAGGGCAAAAACACCCAGTAGCTTTTAAGGTAGAGCTGGAAGAGGAATCTTGTGATGATAACCCAGGTTTTCATTTGTCGGGTCATTGCGCATTGCATCTGTTTCTTTCCATGTTTGCTACTAAATTGATGTTTCTCAAATTATGTCAGCCACTGTGCTAACTATTTCTCCCACAAAAAGGTCCATCCTAGAAAACATACATTACTGTACAACAGCTAGGCACCTTGCTGGGTTTGCTGTGTCATGGTCACGTTCATCTTAGGACATCTCTTCTGGTCCCATTCCCCAGCTAGTTTTTGGATAGATCAGTACATAAATGATGCGGGTTTTCATTTCGCTGGTCTGCTTTTCACAAGAAGATGAGAAGACGAGCTAAACTAGGATCAGGTGAAGGAATCAAGACTAAGTAAACTTATTTGCCTTGGAAAATGTGGAAGGTAATGTGCTGCTATTATGAACTGAAAGTTTGTGGGGATGTTTTGGTCCCCTCTTCCCAGGCAGGGTGTTTCAGTAATAGGCTGAGTTTGCCCCATTAACAACCTTGGGAAGTCCAAACTTTGGTACAGATTTTGCTGAATTTGGCCAGTGAGGATAAACTAACAAGAGTGTGTCTTAAGGAGGAACCTGGGCAGAGAAAGGGAGGCACAAGAGTGGCAAAAAGATTGTTGCAGGAAATAGAAACACTGATGAATAAGGCAAAAAAGTCAGATTAAGAACAGAGGAAGAGGGAGCCTTCTGAAAGGAGGAGTGCAGATGCCTACAGATGTGTCACTGATTTGCAACCTGATCCACCAGGAATTCCCTTCAGGATGGTGTCTGAAAAACTCACTGTGAGAGGGTGGGCTTCAGAGGGATAGATTTCCACTGTGGTGATACATCATGTAAAGAGGTAAAGTGATGGATTTGTAAGTGAACAGTTGATGTATGTGATTCATAAGATTTAAGAGTGTGAAATAAGCACTTTTATAATTGTGTGTAATAGGGTGGAAAATAGTATAATTGCAGATTAGCAGCAGTGTGTTTGCTTGATAATCAGTATATTGATTGCTTAATAGATTGACCAGTTCCTTAGTAGCGTGTTGCTTAATCACTAAAGCCTGTAATTTTATTATAGCACTTACATTTTGATCTTGCAATCTAAATGGAGGGAGTTGCTTCCTGAAGTAAGTTATACTGGGGGAAAGAACATTTCCTACCTAGTCTTAACTGGCTTCAGCCACAACACATTGACCATTGCAAGGACGCTTGCAGGAATATTTGTAAATATTTGAATGATGCCAGTGACCACAGGCCACAAGCTAAATAGGATGAGTCTTGAGAAAGCAAATGCCGTAAAAATGACATATTGGGAAAGCGAGGTCTGTGAGTTAAAATCTCAGGGAAAGACTTTCATAGTGCACAAGCACTGTTTTCTCAGCTAACACTGTCTGCATGTGCAAAGGTGCTGAAGGGCCTTTATCGTTATGATGTGCAGTTTTAAAATGTAGGGGAAATGTACACATGGCTAGAAGTCTGCGGAAGGAAGCAGAATATAGCATCGAAGACTGAAAACTCTGTGGAAAAGAAGATTGCAAGGAGGCTTTGCCCAAGGGGAGTTTATTTGTTTGGAAGCCAGAGGCAAGACAAAAGCTGAACAAGACTGTAAAGAAAAAGCATGGGAGGCAACTGAACAGTACACAGATTCAGTTATCACTTGGAAATGACAATCCATTAATAGGAAGGGAGCAGCCTCTTGTGAATGTTGCCTAACTGCTCTCTTTATCAGAGTGCTCTTTTGGTGAAAAGTTCTTATTCCCCCATTGTTGGCAGAGGCTTTTTGAACACTGCCAGGGCTTGCCATAGGGTCAGGACAGCATGCTGGGCACTGGCCTTCAGGGGAGACTTCTCAGAGTTAGCCAAGGTAGATATTCCTTCCTGCACCTGGTAGCTTGGAAGACAGCAGCATCCCTGGGGCTGTGCACTGTCTATTGGATGGGGCGTGTCTTTGCAGAAAGGACAGAAGGAAAACCAGAAACCAAGCTGAAGCCTGTTTTCAATCATCACTATACTAAGATTGTTCAAAATAAGTGGTTTAGGTGGGTGGGTATGGTTTGCTTTCTTCTTCTTCAAGAAAACATTTTTTGTTCAGCCAGAAATCATCTTTCTGCTGTACCTCACTCAGAAGTGCAGTGTAGATATGTTCCATCAACTCTTTGGAAGGTGAATATTTTTAGTCAGCTTGGGCAACCTTTTCCTCACTGCCCAAATGTCCAGTGTAAAAAAAGTACACTCCCTCTTTTCAAGGTAATTCCAATCAGGACTTGTAAACCAAGACGTGTGTCACTGAACCCTTGTCACGAGTGCAGTCTTCAGCACAGACATGTGCCCTGTCCTTTGAAAAGAAATTATTTTGATCAAGGTGGTGGTGGGGATACCGCTGTGAGGGTGGGTGTGGAAAATGTTCCTCTCCAGTGCATGTGTGATACCCAGCTCTTGGTGTGCTCTGCTTCCTGTTCCATCCCATCCCATCCCATCCTGGGCTGAACTGTGCTGAGCACCCTCTAAGTACAAGTACTGAGACAGGGATGGATGGATGGATGGAGCCAATGCCATTAGCAGCATAATTACCTGAATAATAAAGACACTAGAAATGCTCACCTTGGCAGGGATTTGCAGTGGTCTGTGCCTGGGACAGGAATACTTTCCATGTCTGGCTGCTGGGACAGTTTTGTGGGGGCCTTTCAGCCAGCCAATGATATCAAGAATGGTGTAAAACCCGAGTCCTGTTACCACAGCCATACCCACGCTGCGTTTCTCAGGCAACTGAAGTGTGGGCGGCAGTTAGAGGTTGTAATTGTTTCATGGGGGAAAAAAGCCCATATACATACATACAGAGAATTAAAAAATGAAGTGCTCTTTCCTTTTAGCTGCAATTTTTGACTGCACTTTGGACAAATTGTCAGAATCCGCATTCCCGCTGGCAGGGAGCCAGGCTCCTTGGCACACTGATTAAACGGTGTGTGGGCAAAATGTAGGCAGATGATGGGGACCTGGTACATTGAAACCTTGGAGGGCTGTGTTTTCCTTTGGTGCTGCTTTCTTTTTCTCTCCAAACTCCTTTCATGCTAGTTTTCTGGCCATCCTTCAGTAGATTCATTTTGGGGTCTGAACATCCAACTTTGGGAACTGAGAAGAAGCATGGAGCCACAGAGGTAGCTGCTCAAGGTAGATAATCCCAGCTGCTTGTTCCCCTGCAGGTGAGCATGTAACCATCTGAGTGCAGGGGAGGTGGTCAAGAGACCAAAATGTTGAGCTGCAGCAATATAAAGGAAATTTCTGCATATAGATGGGAAACCTCATCTGTGAAGGACCCAGTCAGTCAGTAAAACACGTGCTTCTGGTCCAGCTTCAGCCTTCTCGGGAGCTCCATCTGTGTGGACTTGGAGTATGGCTTTATTTCAGTGAGCTGCTCTGCCCTTCTCCATTCTGGGGCACTGGGCTCCATCCAGCTGACAAGCACTGGAGCTGGGGATTTTGAGACATCACATTTCTAATCAATCTCGTGCTTAGATCTCCCAGCTGTAGCATTTACACTGCCGTGTGCATGAAGACTGGGGACTGTTGCATTGTTCCCAGGATATGTGTCTGCCTGTCATGGCAGGCACCCTTGGCTTACACTGACTTGCTTGCTCACTTTTTATTTAGTTTCTCATCATTTCTCTTAGGGCTCGACGATACACAGTCAGGAAGGTAAGAGGAGTTGTCCAACGTTTGGAGCCGCAGCAGGCATTCAGTGGAGGCCATTTTCGTGAACATAATGGCTGAGCTCCGCTGTGCATCAGTGTTGCCCCACTCCCATTTCTGATGTCACCACAAAGGGTTTGACTGGATAGCTACACCTCAAGTGAGGTAACTCTGCTTTTAAAATGGGTGAGCTCCACTGCACCAAACACTGGTATGGACCTCCCAGTTCAGAGGCAGGGTGGCCTCCATGTAGCTTCCAGAGCAAGGCAAGATGATGCCCTTTTCAAAATATGGACATAAAAGCTCAATCTCTTTTTTAAATTCCACAGCAATTTGATCTTTATCACATCTTTAGCTAATTCAAACTTCTTAAAAAATCTGGCACAAACAAGTCTCTGGAGGTATTTTGCAGCCCTCTGGGTTCTTGCTGCACTTGTGATGCATCAGACGTGTCTTGATGTCTCTGCAGTCTGACTGACAGGGCCTCTTTGCCAAGCGTTAGGAGCTGCAAAAGTCCTGCAGGGGCTTATATGTGCTGATGGCTCAGTCTGAGGGTCAGCCTCTCATGATTACAGAGAATGGTCTGGTGCTCCTGGTAGGAGCTATCTGCTCCAGCACAGCTGCCCTGTCTGTGATCTGCCTCTTGTGCCCAGGAGCCTGAGAGGTTTCACCCTCAGCTTCCCCAGGAGCAGGCCAGGGCCAGAGCTGCACGTGTGCCTGCCAGTTCTGCCTATGCTATTTAAACTGCAGACTCTTCAGTGCAGGGGCTTTGGCTGTGTACATTCAATACCAAAAAGTATTAATCCTTATGATTTGCAAACTGCTTGGCTTTCAGAGACTGGTACAACTTTAATGCAAAACACCTGGCACGGTGTTTTATGAGCCCTGGGGACAGTTTAGCTTGTTCAAATGTGTGCTTGGCTTTGAGTCACTAGTGTGATCAATCAAAGGAGCAGTCTTTTCCCTCTGACTCACCAAGGCTGATTCCTTGAATTTGAGGGGTTTAAATATCCACTTGATTCAAGCATTAAGGAGTTTGACTTAAAAATTCTGGCTGCTGAAATCACAGTGGGAGCAACTGACCCCAGCTCCCACAAGTTCAAGGAATGATCACTCAGGTGCTAAAGGCAGAGAATATCTACTAGCTTTCATCAGCTGAAAATTGAGCATTTAGGGGAAAATACTGTAGATTCAATGGGTTGCCAAACCCCGAAGACTTCCCTTGTTAATTTGCTCTGATCTGTCTCTCATCTAAATGGCTTTAAAAAGATGAAGAAAACCAAATCCAGCCTCATGGGATGTTCATATTTCTCATTCCACTCCATGGAACCCTGATTTTGCCAAAGGACGCTAAAATGAGAAGGGAGAAAAAAAGCCCTTGCCCCTTCTTTTCCATTCAGGTACCTCCTGTTGAAGTACAACTTTTATTCCATATTTCCTCAGCATTTGTGCCTTGAGGCCTGGTGAGATCCTGCAGTCCTTGCACTGTCTGACCTTGAATGGTGTAATACGACTGTGGATTTTACTGTTACTGTTCTGCCTGCTGGTATTACTGGTGTCATTGGAGTATGTAATTCTTTGCTTGTCTGTGCCCCTTAGTGCTTTTACTGTTGTTCTAACTGACCACATCATGTTGTATCTTCTCCGCAAGCTATTGTCCCTATGTCCTCTACAGTGAAAACAAAGCACATAAAGCCCAAGTAACTGGGTCACACAGGAATTTCTGAGCACATCTGGAAGGTGAATTCCCCTCTTCCAGAAAAAGCAGTGAATCACTTTGTGTCACACTCCTTTTTTAGCTGCCTCCAGTACTTTGACAGCTTGACCTCCATTATGAAGATCATACCTTCTTAGTCTTACCCTTCATTATTGCTCTCAGCTTGTTTAATTATAAATTGTCATCAGGGAAGACTTCAGCAACTGGCTGAATCTCTGCAATTCTGACAAACACCTCTAGCATATGTGCTGCTCTCTTAGCTCAGTGCAGAACCCCATTTTCAGACCAAGCAGTAGAACTGAACAGACGTATTTGTGGTCACCTGTGCTGCAGTCATCATCTGAGTTCGGAGTTCTGCTATGCTAAGCATTGTGTAGGCCTCCTATGCCTCCAGACTCTGGATTTGTTCCAAAGATTTATGCCCAAGCTGAAATTCAAGGGTGAAAGGTTTATTGGACTTTTTGCCGTTAAATTTTAGTAGGGTCAGGGCGCACTGACTGGCTGCTGATCATGAATATTAGCAGACAAAACAGTTAAGAAAGAGAGAAAAACAAAGACAAACAGGCACACTGTGGCTATTTGCCCCTGATCAGATGATTATTACTGTTAACTGTTCTTAAAGCTGGTTTTACTCACAATAAACAAAAATAGGAGCTGTTTTGATTGAGGGTGGAGGTTAGCTCTGCCCTAGCAGTTCTGCCCTAGCATTTCCATCCTGCCAGGTGAGAAAAGGAAAGCACAGCTCCAAACAAAGCTAAACCCTAGAGCCTTTCTGTTTTTCTACTTAAGCACAGCGTAAATTATACAGCATTGGCACAGTCTCCTTATTAATGTCACTCTATAAGCAATCATAAAGCATTTAGTTTTAACGTGAAATATTCAAGTTCTTCTCTGTTTTTTTTTTAATTCTTTATGTATAATTTAAAGAATTTGCTAACACAGAAATTATTAAATATGGATACACCAGATGACAACTAAGCTGAGGAAGAGGGACAAGGATACTGGAAACTGAAGGATTTTCCAAAACTATAACAAAGTGTTCTGAATGCAAGATTTTTCCTTGGGTGATGCAAATAAGAAATAATCCCTGATACTATGGGTAGGAATGACCTTGTTGATAATGTGATAGACCCAGCACTGCTCAGTCTGCAAAGCACTGGATGGGGTTATTATTACTGGCTCTTATCTACCATTGCATGATGACAACAGATTAGCTGACTGACTGACCTATGTGCTTTAGTGGAGTCCCAGCTTTTGTAAAGGTTGCTCCAGAAAACATCACCCTGTAGCTCCCACACATTTGAGCTTGGAAAGCTTGGAAATATCTCAAGGGACCCATCTTGTGCCTAGTTAAACTGCTTTTCACTTGAAAAAGAGGTGCCATGCTTGCTGTGCCCCTCATGCACCATGTAGCCATAAGGTATTTGTAGCATTGTCAAATGTTAGACAAGAACTCCATCCAGCAGGATGACAATGCATAGTTCTGATATCTCCCAGTGCTATGCTCTTACTGGCTTTCCATGTGCATCCCCAGACTACCTCCCTTGTAAGTGGAGGATGGTAAAGTGTGGTTGCAGAGGAAGAGCTTTCAAGCTGAAAGTCCCTCTTGCTCCTTCGTGGACTTGAGCTATGTCTGTAACCCATCAACTTTTCCAAGTCAGATTTCCCCTCTGACTTTCCAAAACAACATTGCCCCCAGCACTAAGCATGCATGCCCCCAGAACATCCCGGTTGTGCTGCTGCTGCCCCACAGCATGCCAGCATGTAGCGCTCTGCTCCAAAACCCCGAGCTGCAACAGGGTGCAGCACCTCTTTCCTACCAAACTCTGCATCACTCTCCTGTGGATCTCCCAGCTACCTGGACTCTCT
Organism: Eulacestoma nigropectus; assembly: GCA_013397775.1. Taxonomy (NCBI): domain Eukaryota; kingdom Metazoa; phylum Chordata; class Aves; order Passeriformes; genus Eulacestoma; species Eulacestoma nigropectus. Next base: position 787,389 of record VZTE01005072.1, on the reverse strand, counting down.
CTGTAAGTGCATAGCTGCAATGCTCTCTTGCTCAGATGTCTGCTGTCATCTGAGCCCAGATTATTGGGATACATCCTTGTCGATGCTCCAGCGTTCAGCCCCCAAATTTCTTCCTGTTAGCTCTCCCACTAGTGGCACCCACTTGGCTGCCCTGAGCTGCATAGGGCTGGGAAATCTCCCCCATGCTCAGCTGCCAGGCAGGGAGGAGACTGTGTGATCTGCATCATTCACAGAACGAGTACTCTGCCTGGAACTTGCCTGTGCTGATCTGCCGGTGCTGCTGGAGCAGTCAGAAGGATCAGAGCAGTAGCTCCCCAGAGGCAGCTCACCTCACCTTCTGCGTGGCTGCACAGGCCTGTTTGGCATGGCAGGGATGAGGGGTTGGTGACTGCAGCCATGGATGCCTGTGGGGAGGGAGAGGAAAAGGTCCCTTAAGTGTACCAGAGCAGAGTTCAAAATGTCCTGCCAGAATGCAAAAACCCTGGTCACAGTCCAAGGGACAGTGGTGCTCTGGAGAGTGGCAAGGGAAATCTGCCGTGAAAGGGCTTGAAAGGCAGAATGGGCTGAAGCACTGAGAAGTGGGCAAGAACCAAAACTCAGTGCTGTGAAGAAATCTTCATAGAGGAGGATCAGAGGAGCATGACAAGTTTTCCTGGCTGTCAGAGGATGAGGGAGCGGGAGGGGAGGCTTACTAAGAGTGCAGGGGTAAGGTCAAGCAGGAGGTGGATGAGAGAAACAGGAGCACCTCCATCCTTTCCTCCAAGCCTTGGCCTGGAAGTCTTTTGCTGATGTTGGTGCCAGCAAGACATGAGTCATTACTCAGAGCCTGAATATGCATCCTGCATCACTTCAAGCTTCCCACCTGATGAAGTTGTGCCACAGGGTGTTGATGGGGTTGGCAAGATAAAAGAGGGGGCAGAACTTGCTAGATGGAGCTGGATGTTGCTCTTTGGACAAAAAAAGTTGATGCTATGATTATTCACCCTTTCTGAGGCTATTAGTGGGCTGTAGGCGTATAGGGTTTCAAAAGAAGCGTTACCCATTTAAAAGTCAGATTAAGAAAAATCTGCAACAAACTATGTTTCTGAATAGAAATGGGAATTTCTGGAGAGCCAAACACTTATTCATTATTACTGAGAAGCCAATTGCTTCTGAAAAACCTGGCTCCTTGTTGCTTCTTATATTTTCAAATCTGATGCAGTTGCACGCGGGGACAGTTCAGTGGTGGGAGCTTTCACACAGATTTGTAGCACACGGGGTGCAGGAGCAGAGGGAACAGTTTGTGCCATTGCATCACAGCAGCTAAGAAAGCCATATGTGAAATATCAGCCTCCCATCAGCCACCCAGACATTCATCTCCATTCTTTTCTCTCCAAATGGCTCATGTTTCAGAAGGCAATGAGGAGTGGAATGCTGTATTGGGAATGCAATCACTGATTGCAGAAGAAAAGGCAGTCCTTGGTGAAGAGGTTATCATTCAAGCTTTGTGCCTGTTCCAGAAAAGCTGGGACTTTACATTATTTGTGAGCAAAGGGAAAGGAAGGATGGAGTGGGGCAAACCACTGTGCATTTTAAGCAGCTTTGATTCTGAGTTGGAGCTTTATGTTAAATACCATGATTCATGTCTATTTATTTTGTTAAGCAGTGAGCAAGCAGAAAGTCTAGCAGCTGAAATGATGTGCCTGAAAGACTCCTGGCAGGCAATCCATCAAGCAACTATTGATTAGTGCTGCCACAGGAACCATTTTGCACAGTAAGACCTTTATTCTTTACTCTGACAAATGCTCACTTAGATGTAAATTAGCTGAAGGTGTCCTTCTCTCACTTGTTAGGGCTGAACTGGGAATGCAGCTTTGCTCTCCTAAGAGCAGAAGTTTGGAAAGCATAGCAAGAGCCATGAGGAAAAATAACACGAGTAAGATTCCAGGGCTCCAGGAGGTGTTCTATCCTTTTAAAAAAGGAGGAGAGAAAAGAAATCAAAAAATTCCCCTAAGGAAGATGGCATGCTATAACTGAGAAGTGCTCCACTGGGCTGTAATGGCTAAACAGAAGCTTGCTGGTAATGGTGCTTCGGAACAGTCCAGCCTCACTCACTTCCTATGGTGCATAATGTGAAGGAAATCAAAGGTGAGGAAGGTGCAGTGGAGGTGCTATGATACTATTTATACTTGGACTGCATTGCCTCAATAGTGTGCATGTCAGTATGCATGTGCATGAATAAGCCAAGCAAGCTTTGCTCTCCCAGAAGGGATCTAAATGTGCTGCCCTTGTTACCTGCCACAAATGGTTAATTTCTCCTTAATTTTATAAATATTTTTAAACCCATTGTAAATATCTGACTTCAATTTCCAGCTGTTCGTTCCCATTGTACCTTCCTCTGCTTGATTAAACAGCCTGTCAGGATCCAGAATTTTCTGTCCTGCAGAGGTGCTTTTGCATTGCAGTCATGGCCTATTTAGTTATTTCTTGAAGAGCTAAACAGATTGAGCTCTCACCATTTCTCAGTACCAGTCATCTGCTTTGATTTTAGCCTCAAATGCCCATTCTAGTTTTCTCGATGCCCCTGCTCGTGGGCATTAAAGGACAGCGTTCTCAGACACAGTTATTATACCTTTGGTTTCCTTCACATGGGGAGCAGAGACACAATTCTTGTCCTGCCCCTTGCCTCTCTGCAGAGACTTTGCAGAGGCAAAAAAACTGCTCCTAATTGTTGGTGCTGATAGCCAGAGCAGAACCTTGCCGTTTTTTCTGGGCTCCACAGTGGTCTCTGGGTGAATTTGCTCCAGATGGATGACCCCGAGCTTCTTTTTGCCCTCAGCAATGAAAATATGTGGGTGATATTATTTCTGCTGGCACTGTGTTGAACTAATTATTCCTTGTTTTTTTCAAAGAAGTGAGGTATGCAGATCTTGTTTTTGCATCATAACTGAAATCTTTTCCCAAATTCAGGAAAAATACATGGCGGTGAAACAACCAGTATGAGCCCATGCTTGGCGGTTTGTAAAGGCTGGATGAGAAGCAACCTTGCCAATTTTGTCTGGAGAGGTCTCTACATGTATGTTGTTTGGTCTCTGCATGCATGATTTCCAGTCTCTCCGTGGGTGATGTACACTTGATAGCTTGCAGCTGATGCTATCTCCCTCCTGGAATTGATTAGGTGTTGCCAGGTCATAAGTGAGTTTCTGAGCTGCAGTAGGTTCTGTGCTCAGTCTGTCAGCAGCTCAACACATCCCTGAAAATCAGCACAACAAGGCAGTACATTGGTAAGCCTCACAGGTGAATAAGATTGGTAGACTGTTGAGCACAACAGCTGGGCAGAGGTAATGTTGGGGGAATAGCCTGAGTTTTCCTGCCCATAATGCTATGTCTTGATTTTAGACATTTAAAAGAGAATGCCCTCAAATGAGCTGCCTCCATTCACTGGTTCAGCCAATCTCTTTTCACCAATAAGGAACGAATATGAGTAAATGTAAGTGAAAAAGCAAAAATCACGTGGCACAAGAAGCCAAGCTGCTTGCCTGAGCAGACTTTAAAAGCACCCACGGTACCAGCCCGCTCCCCCCACCCAGTTCCACCAGTTCCATCAGTTCCATTTCCTGGCTGCAGGGTCTTAGACTAAAAATTTCGGGCACAGATAGATATGGAATACAGTAACATTTTGGGTTACCCACGACATGCTATCACGAAGGAGACAGTTGTTTAAATGCGTGGAGCTTGTGCCCAAATGCTGTTGATAGTCAGTGCCTTCGCTGGAGATGGGTGTGTGTAAGGCACATCACCCAGGGCCTGGATGGTGACGCTGAGTGGAGGGCTCTGCTGCAGCTCAGGTGAGCCACAGCTCTGCCAGGTTGCCATGCGGGCAAGGAAAAGGGGGATCTTTCTGCTCCTCTTCACTCTGCATCCAGGGAGAGTTTTTTGTACTTTCTCTGATGTCATGCTGTCTCCATTGCTCATGAGGGTCTTAGTCTGTGTTTTCTTTAGTACCATACTACTTTATTTCTTATCCTGGCAGTATGCAAACACCCTGCTAACCTGCACTCTCTGTATGATATGGATTTAGTTTAAGTTTAGGTGACTTAAGACATTACTGTAGTCAGATGTCCAGTCCATCTCCTGGAAAGGTGTTACTGGACCTGAAATGAAGCAGTACATTTAGGCATGGTTCATCTTGCACCACTAATGACTTGAAGTAGCATTAAAACAACTAGGCTATGAGGTACACATCCTAGTACGTCCAGGAGTGTCAGCCCATACAGGAAATAATACAACAGGGAGAGAAAATGAATCCATCTCTTCTAAACCACTGCCTAAATCCTCTTTCTGTCATGGATAAATTATTTTATTACAATGATTCTGGCTGCTGATTCTGGATGACTTCAACTCCTTTGGCTTCAATGCAATTTTAGCCTGTGCCTAAATGAATTTAAACTGAAGCTGGTGTGAAAATAAAACAGTCTTAGCAAAGCTGTGACTTGTATTCTTTCAGATTTTATATTTTTTGGTTTGCAGGTTAATTTTTTTCCTTTGCAACTAATTATTTCAGGAACAGGTGGCAGGGGAGAAGGTGAATGCTTCTATAGAGATGTCTTCAATCTCAGCCATTTAAATAGCAATTAACTGTAATGTCTTCTAATTTATTAACTTGTGCAGGGTCTAGTATCACAAAATATTAACAAGAGCTGAACAGGGAATTCAGCAACAACGAACTATCTGTATGCACTTGATTGAGTGTTCAGTTTATTAAATTGTAGCTATAGTACAATTTGAAAACACTCCACTGTGTAACCTGATGTGACCTCACGTATTACTCTGTCTTTTTAGTCACTGAGGTCTCTCAGTATTTCTCTGTTTTCCCTTGGGGCCATTTTACTTCACCGCTCATGTATTGATTTCTCATATTAAGGACAGGCAGAAAAATTATGAAAAAACACAGGGCAGGATCCAACCAGGGTACAGGAAGAAGAAAACTTGTATCTGTGAACTATTGGTGTTTTAATTCTCTCATTAATTTTTCAGGAAAGCGATCAGAATGTACACCAGCAGCCAAAGGTACACTGGCTGCAAGGACTGACAGCAGCTGGTAGGGTCTCACGTACTACATGCTGCTCTGGTTTGCTTCCATGGTACCACCTCATTGTCACACCTCACTGCTAAACTTCACTGTATGTGTTTCTGAATTTGCTACTTGCAGCACCTCAGGGTTTTTTCCTGTTACTTTTGGGTACCAGCAACCATTAGCAAGATGACGTAAGGCTTGGTCTTCTATATGGCTGTCCAAAATGCAACAAGAAGGATTTTCCATGGAACTAGCACTTTTACTGATTATTCTAGCTGTGTACAATGGGCCAAGCCACAGAAGTGGGGCAAGGAGAGTATGGGGCAGGGGAGCCAACACAAAAGACAGAGCAGTCCCAAAACGTTTATGATCGGAGGTTTCATAAGCAGTGCTGTTCAGGCTGTGAACTCTCAGTGCTCACCATATGGAAACCTTCTGGGAAAAAGACCCCCAGTGGTGGTAGTCCCTCATCATTGGCTGCTGCCTCAGTCCAGATGTTCTAGGCAGCTCTGGCAACGTCATCCCACCGGTGACAGCAACAGAAGGCAATAGGACCTGAAGGCACAAGAAGAATGGTGGCCACTGAAAAGGACTTCTGGGGATTAAGGAAGCCCCTTTCCCAGTGTGTCTCCAGTTGTCTCAGATCTTTGCACACTGGATGGTGCTGCCCATCTCTGTTTGAGCATGAGGCATACACAGAGAGTGTGGTTGTGCAGCACCAGTATCCTTTGTTTCAAAATACCCACTGAAAGCCCTGTTTTACGAAAATGTACAAAGGAGACAGAGAGCAGCATCTCCTGGAAGATGGGAAATAGGCAAAGGACAACACCCTTTTCTAGACCTGACACTCATTTTCTTGCATCAGAAACTGGACAAATATTTGTGTGCTTTCACCTAGCCAGTGAGTCAGAGGTAGGAATGCAGGACCCATCCTTGTCCTGCACTCACGAACTGACTTTGTGTATATCCCTGCTACAACCTGACTATCCATGCCATGGGCATGAAGGAGGATGGGGAAAGGAAACGTTGACAAACCAGGGGGAAAGTCCTTCCTTGGCGCAGCCAGGGGCATAGGACTGGCTCTCAGGTGGGTGTCTGTGGCACCACTCATGCTTGCAAGAACAGGGGCTGACAAAATGGTCAGAACTACTGTTAACAGGGTCATGGAAAAGCAGGATGGCGGCTGGTGAGGGAAAAGTACGGAGTCTGCCCTCCCAGGGCTTCTTCAGTACTGGCATCCTCCTTTGCCCTGCCAGAGGACACAGCTGACCTTCTCTGGCTTGGCTCCTGGCAGTGGTCTCTTGGATTTTTGCATGCTCTGCTCCTTGGACTTCAGAATGAGCAGGACTGGGAAATGATCAACACCTTGGAAATGTTCTCCACTGATGCATTAACTCTTGTGTAAGTGCTTACCTCAGTGCACCTGACAGCTGGACACAGGATGGGGGAACCCACACAAACCGTGGTGGTTGGCTCAAGAATATCCTGTAGTTTAGTTACAGGCTTTGTTTTTTCTCTTCATGTGTTCTAAGCCTATTATTTGCAAATCTCTCCGCATCTGTGTTATTATGAGAGTGGAATTACTCAGCTGCCCATCCACCAAGCTATTCAGTGTTTGAGACACAGCCTTAAATTTCCATTTATGACTTCTCTTTCTGAAATGAAGTCCTGATCCTTCAGTCCCTGAAGCTGTATGAGGTTCTTGCCTTCCTCAGAGACTTCTCCTACGCCCAGTTTGCACTCATCCACAAATATTGCTAGGCAAGTGTGTAATTTCACCTAATCACTGCATGTTCACCTTCTGGGGAAGTTCAGGGGCTGCCTTGGCATGCAGGCTCCCCATCAACACCAGGTCTCATTGCTACTTTACTCATTATTCATTCTCGAATGGTGAAAGCAAGTGACTCAACTGCTAAATGTTTCCTACTGAGCTTAACCGAGTAACACTTGTGAGGAGAAAAGCTCCTGTTTGCCTCCGCCTCGCTTTCAGCTGCAAAAGACCATCTGAAGAACACTGACAGCCTTCTCCTTTATGATCTTTCCATCGCACCAACCCACTGGAATAGTTAAGTTTTCGTTTTCGGTGCCAGTAGGTGGCATTGCTTACTCTCTTAAATGCCCAAAAGTTAAGCAAAACATTTGGCCAAACCTTTAGAAGTAGTACCCAGTTGGAAAGCCACGACCTTTCCCAACACTGCAACAGCTTCCAAATCCAGCATGTAAATTTTGGCTGGAAATCAGTCTGGTTTCTGGCTCCCAGAGGAATGAAGTTGTGTTAGCACTTCCCTGCTGAAATTACAGGTGGAGAAGAACTAGGTAGTTTTATGCAGTAGCATGATAAATTTGTGAACAAGGTGGCATGGTGAGATTACCTGTGATATGATAGAACAGCAGTCCATGGTCTTGCAGCCTCTACAGTGGTGTGCAAATGCAGTCTGCTCAATGGAGCCGTGCCACTTGCAAGTGCAGCTTCGTCTTGTGCTGCGTTGTAACGGCAATTGCAATCATGTTATGTCACTCCATGGCACAGATTGACAAAGATGTGGCCATGCCATCTTTCTCCCAGTGGATAGCCATTTCCTATCCTGCAAATATAGCACATGGGACATCATCTCTTCATCATAATAAGACTGGAGAGATTTTTCAAAGTGGATATTGAAAGTTCCTGGCACTGCAAATGCAGCTGTGCTGAGAATCAGCACTCCAGGAAAGACAGCTTGGCAGGCTGGGGATGGCTGTGGTGTCGTCACAGGAGATGACTCTCTATAGGCTACTGGGAGAGGGGTGGCATATGAGGAGAAAGGCAAGCAGCACAAAGGCAATTGGAAGTCTAAGCGTGAACTGCCTTCAATGTTGTCTTGCATCCAGGAAAAAATACACGGACACATACATGACTCCAGGGTAAACTTCAGAGTCTCTTATCTCTTTGTGGGCAAGGAGTGTCCTGGAGGACTCTGAGAGTGCTCAACACCATTAGATTAGATTTATGAGGAGAAAACCTATCCTTGGTCTGTTCATGAGAGGACTGCTGAAATGGAGAGGATACATTAAGTGACATGCCCAAGGTCACCCTGGACACCTGTCTCAGGCAAGGGGCTAACCATCTTGCCATTCATGCTGGCTCAGGGAAGTGCAGGTCCAGGAACAACTTCTATCCAACCATTTCTGTGTCATCACACGGCAGGTTGGCATGTGCCCATTGCACCTGCTCATGTGGTATGCTCTTGAGCATGCTGCGGGGAGACTGCATAATTCACCTGCTGTCAGAGGACAGTGCACAAAAATGTTGAGCAGCTCTCTGAAGGAGAACCACGTCCAACTTGGCTCTGGACCACTGCACAGCACGACATGCCAGTGCTCTAGCTCCAGTACCCAGGATGACTCTGCCTTTTTTTGCACAGCAAGCAGACCACTATTTTCTGAACTATGCATTGCATCTGACACAAATGTGGAATATATGTGGGGCATCATGCAGTCTGCCCATGGCAAAGGCAAACAGGCCATTCCTGGCTCTACAGTGATCTTCTCCTACTACATGCTGTCCTTATCCTCTGATTAGGAGCAGCTTGTTAGAGTGCCTGTCCACTCTTTCAGAAGTTCAAATAGCTTTAATGGACCAGGCCTTGCACGTTCCTCCTGTGCCACTGGGATCCATGATCTATCCCAGTGAGATGCTGCTCTCGGTCTTGATGGAGTAGGAATGTGGCTTATCTGGCAGAGGAACCTAAGCCATGTGGAAGACACTTGATCAGGAACCCCTTAGGACACAGACAGTGACTTTAGGAACTTTTTCTTTCCACCCATACCTGAAAGGTTATTTGTTCTACCTCTTGCCTCAAATTACTGACAAGGGGTGATGATTTTGACCCCTGTGCAGCAAGAGCAAGGTATGGAGAATACATTTCCTTATCAGATGATCATTATTAAATACCTTTCAGTTTGTTTCATAATATTCCTTTGTTCCAGAATGAAGACTCCTGAATGATGAATATAATCAGCATCAGGTGATGTTCACTGTGAATTAAAAGATTTTTGATTCCATTTTATATAATTTCTCGGGAGCCTACTTGCATTACATTTTCATGATGTATTTTTAAACTATGGCAAAGCACTGGAGTCTATTCTTCTCGGAAAGTGATGTATGACAAGCTGTGGGATGTTCTCCTGAGTGGATTCAGACTGTCTTCTTACGTAGTCACCTTACCATTTTTGGTTGCAGACTCTCAGGGAAAATTTGAGAGTGATTCAGATTCCTAAACACATGTACCCAGCAACATTTTAGATACTCCTAGGGTGTCCAAACCCTCCACTCAAAATAGGCAGATCTGGTGTGGCACCTGTGGGCCCACAGGGTTCACAGACTATAGACCGCAAGGAACAGCTTTGGTAGCTAGTCCTTTGATATGCATTATAAATTTTTTCTTTCATATTGTTGTTCTCTGACATTAGAGGAGTTATGAGGAAATTAGCCCCCTAGGCTCATCATTTGCATATTCTATGTTATGCCCACTTTTTTTTTGTCTACAGTTAGGAAAGCCAGCTCCTCCATGTGTGGCCATAATGGTCTTGGCTGCAAATATCATTGGTCAAGCTGCTGTGGACAGGCCTATTCCTTTGACTAAGAGAGTCCTTCTGAGGCAGCAGTGGCACGAGACATGACGTCTCCTCCTCAGACTTGGCTGGGAGCCTGTTCTGCTGTTGGCAGCCCTTCCTCAACTCGGCTTTTTGTCTTGCAGGATATATCATTGCTGCCATGATATCCACTCATGGAACTGAATTAGCCCTGAAAGCAGCCTCCTTGGGTTCACACTATGGCATTGCTGTGATAGCAAAGAGCTGAGAATGGTTCAGCTGCCTGAGTGTGAGGGGCTGGTGAACATGGAGGCCCTGGTCCTTGCAGTGGGCCACTCGCCCTCAGATGTGCTCTTTCCAGGGCTGTTTCAGGCTCTGTTACAAGACCCATGCTGGTGGTGTTGACTATGGCATGGGAAGAAGGACAGCGACAACAACAAAGGAAGAAAATATGACTCCTCACTTGCATACACTGCATGTATCTGTGTGGCTTGACATCAGAGAAGAAGGAGACTTTGTGAATAATGTGAAGATAACTTTTTAAAAGAAAATTACACTGGGTTGTCTTTTCTGCTGCTCAGGACAAGCAAAGCCTAGGATTTAGTACCAAAATGGGTCACCTGACCAGAAGCTGCTGGGAGACTTTGGAAGCTGCCGCTCACACAGGTGCAGCATGCTACCCTCTGGAAAAGGAAGGCTATGATGGAGAGAGAGGCCATGCAAAGCCTCTGGAGGACAATGGCAATGGAGAGGCATGTTGGCACTTCCCTCTACCCCCCGTGACATCTAGAGGGAATGAGAAGGCATGTAAGCAAGGATCTTTATTTGTTCCTAAGTGCCTGTAGTGACTGCAAACACCCATCAGGAGGGGGAGGACATGTCCAGAATACACAGCTCCTTAGGACCTGTCTTGAGTCCTGAAAGTTAAAAAAGAAACACCCAGTAGCAGAAAAGGATGTAAAATGACAAATTGTTCTAACATTGTGTGTGTCCCTGAAAGACTGTGTGACTATTGCATTTGCAGCCAGTGGGTATCTCTTCATTACAAGGAAGAAGAAGCTGGTCAGGATATGCCACAGAGAAGGGCCTTTTTTGAACCTCTAGTCAATGAATTCCAGAAATCTTTTCTTCCATTTATAGCCTGTTAGCAAGCACTGGCGTTGACCTGAGTTGTGCCAGATGCTGCTAGTTGTGCCAGCTTGGAACTTGGAGGTGCTGTCTGAGACCAGGGTCGTCTTTCTACTATTTTCACATCCCAGGCACATAGTGAAAGAGTTTTTCAATGCCCACGGGGTCTAATTTTCTTGAGCACAAAACCAGACACCCAAGTTCTTATTGCCACTCCATGGGCAAATTTGAACTGGGTTTCAAGGTTTTTCTCCTCTAGTTCAGGAGTGAGTCCTTCTAAGTACATATTAAGTATTGGTAAGGAGTTACCATGGCTGTGTTTGGCAAGGAGCTGTGTGCTTTCAGAGCAGTGCAAGAATGCACATTAAATATGCCTGTTATTGCTCTTCTCCTAGAAATACCAATTGGCCAAGAACCTCAGCTGTGTAGTGCTGTGGATCTCAACGTGTCTCCTGCAGAATTTGGCAGATGAAAGACCCAAGGGAGGAAACTGAGGCATAGCAAAATGTTTCACCTCTTTTGACAGCGTTTGTGGCCTCAGAGTGGGAGAAACTGGTACAAGATCTTTTGTCCATAATGAACATTACTTGATGCTCATGTGTCAGGGGTTTCAGTGACTGACGTCTTTCAGATTAAGTTTAAAATTAAGATTTTCCCTATGCTATCCTTTCTCCTTCCAGGGACATGTCATATAGTCTTTCAGCACCTCTTTAGGACTGTACAAACATATTTCAGTTCCTGGGAGCAACAAGCTCTTCAACAGCTCACCATGAAAAGGTATGGACTCAAAAGCCACATCTGTTCCTTCCTGCAGACCTGAAATGCCCATAAACAAGACCTGCTGGGGATGCCTCTGAGAAAAGATATGAGACAGAATTACTCCAGAGAATTTTACAATATCAACAGTGAACACAATACCTGAACTGAAGGTAGGATTTGGGATTACCTGCTTTAGGATAGGGATTGCTTGTTTCAAGTAGCTTTAAGACATAAACTGTGTTTTATCCACAGTGTAGTATGTTGTCTATGGTCAGTTTGCTTATGGTGAGGACCTGGAAGAGACCTACAGGGTGTAAAATGACAAATTGTTCTAACATTGTGTGTGTTAGATACTGATCGACCCCACTGGAATATGCAGCAAGTGACCTTCCTGAGGTAAAAATATATTAAGAAATGTTTCTGAACTTCTTAGCTTGCATTTAATATAAGCAATAATGAAGAAAATTTAAAATAGATCAGGACTAGCAATATGTTTCGTAATTTGTGTAATACTGTCTTTTTCCTAACTGTACACTAGGGATGAATGGTAGGAGTTTATGCCCTATTGCAAAATTAACCAATTCATGCTGTTCTTTCCTGAATTTTCTCAACAGCCTGGATACTTCTGTAGTACAACGATGGTCTTCTGTCTGAAGATTTTTGTTCCTTCTGTCACATTTCACTGCTTAAGATACTGACTTATGGGAATACCTGCACCCCCTTTGCCTTACCTTGCTGTCTTGTCAGTAGCTGCCAAGAGGGTCCCTCCTTTACCTTTTGTAGCTGATGTATGTATTGGGACTGCAAACTCCTTTTTACCTTCTCAGTATTTCCCCTGCTCTCACCTGGTATAACAGAAATGCTCTTGAGCTCCTTGTCGAGGGCATGGAAAACCAGTCTTCCAGAACTGTGTGTCCTTTTAAAACTCATGTCTGAACACCCAGCCTGGAACATACAGGAACTCCCATGCTTTTCCTGCAGACATTTCCTTCCTTAATGGCTTTTTTACTTCTGATAGTGTCTAGTGATGCGGAGTTCTTCCATAATACTTAACCGATTAAGTGCCCAGGTTAGAAATAAAAGGGTGTCAAGGGATCCCCTAAGAAACTGTGAAACCTCTCATCTCTCAGTATGAGATCTGTGTCTTGACATCAGTTTTCACATAGAATACAGTGGGAGAACTCTCTGATTTGGATGAGGCCCTAAAATTGCTTTGTTTTCCGGTTCATCAAATCCTGTGTGTAATTTAAGAAAAACAACTGGAACTTTCCTCTGGCTGAATTAGCTGAACAGTTCTTAGAGCTTACGTTTGACTTCCTGGGGGTTGAACTATATTCTTGAGGGACAAGGAGCGAGGGAAAAATTTAGAGGGCAACTGCCAAAAGTCCTGGTAGGGACTTGAGTAGGTGGAGGGATAGCAACAGAGTCAACTTTCTCCCAGAGAGTTGTTCCAGTTGACTCTCTCGGGGTTTGCAGGCTGAGCATGTGATTGGGAAGGGCTGCAGTGCCGGCTGCTTGCCGAGGCACTTTGGGGCTTGGAGGGGCTTAAGGTGGTCAGTACTGCCCCTTCATGGGGGAAGAGGAGGCAAAACATGCAAGACATGATACCCAGACAGTTTTTCTTATTATTTCTCAGCAGACCTCAGTGGGTAGTCTTCAGTCAACCAAAGTCTTATGAGGGTGATGTGTTTCAGGGTGCACAGAAATGCTTCAGTGTAGTAAGTCCGTGCTGGATCAGGACATTTCTGTGTGAGGGCATAAAGCACTTTGGAGGCCCTCCTTGAAACCCATGACAAGGGAAGGTATCCAGTAACCAAGTGAGTTGCCAGCACAAGGCTATGTGGAAAGAGATGCAAACACTTGATACAATCAAAATGCCCAGACCCAAGAAATGAGTAAGTCTCAGAAGGTGGCAAGGACATGCTGCAGCTGTGTTCAAGGAGTTGTTTTACAATGGAGTGTTCTCAGTCTGTGGTGTGCACATCAGCCTTGCCTCGTATACTTGCCTCCAAAGCCGCACCAGCTCTCAGACTCACCAGAGAGAGATGGTGTTTGCAGGATGTAGATAAGCATCTGCCGTGGATGTTGAGTTCCGTTTAGCAATCACTTGGCAAGGCTGGCTGCAATGCAAGCACAGTTCATGCAATTTCAACTGTGTACTCTCTCCAGGGTATTGTGTCATGCAGGAAAGGCCTCTAACTTTTAAAAAGGTCATGACTGGACTCCCAAGGGATTGAGATAGCCCTTCTCTATCCTTGGGGAAGAGGTTAATTTTCCAGTGCCTGTGGGTGTAGATAGAGAAAGGATGGTGTAAGGTCTTGGAACAAAACATCAGGCTGGGGTTTAAGCAAGTTCAAGGCTAGAGGGGAATAGGCCTGATTCTCCTCTTGGGTTATTATGTAGTCATTTATTGAGATGGTTTACCCAAGTGCAAGGACCCTTAAGCACAAGTTTGGCTTTACTGTGTTGAAAGAGAAAGATGTTCTTAAGTGAGAATGAGGCAGAAAAAAGTAATCAGCACAAGAGAAAATTAGAAAAAGGGGTGTATTCCTGCAATACAGACCTCTATGAGAATGGATGACAGAAGGTCTTGTCACACAAGGAAGATCTCAAAAGCTGAATTTACAATTTATGTATTTTTATTCTCAGCAGGATTTTTAAATTTAGCAAGAAACAAATCCTTTTTCATGTCCTCTGGTTTGACCACATATCTTGAGTGTTTTAAAAGATCAGACATCTTTCCAGCTTGTGCAGTCATAACACACAAAGGTAGTGAACTGATCCTACTTGAATTCCTGTTAGATAGATGGGAGGCCACTTCCATGCTGTACAGATGTTGTAAGAATTATTTGCCTTAGAAAGTAGCAACCATCTGCATGAATCCGCTGTACTTTTTGTAGGGTTGGAGTTACTGGAACGTCAGAATCCTTTTTTCCTATGAGACATTCACAAGGGTTGGTGTATACACCTCGGGACTTTGAATTTTGGGTTGGATGTTACAGGAGTGCTGTAAACAACAGGGGCTGATGGATGGATCAGGCTATACCACCCTATGTGCAGTCTGAAATTTTGCCTCCAGAATAGGTGCTTAGCAGAAGGCTGACAGTTACACTACTCCACATAACTAACACTAGTTATCTGGCTGACACAACAGAATATGTGCCTCCAGACACTCTGGATTCATCAGCTGTTTTACACACTTCATGTGATCCTGGAGGCCATAACCTCCTAGGGATTTGTCCGTATAAATTTCACTTGCAGTTTCAGGGTGCACGAGTCCTCTTCCTCCAGACTGTTTCCTTTCTCCTGTTCCTGGGGCAACCCAGCCTACAGAGGTTTTGGAAACTTAGCTCCCACAATGCATGCTGTGATCATTGGAGGACAGGTGGTGAGAAATATATCATTGCTGTAAGTCTCTTGCTCTCTATGCCTGCATCCAACCATGGTAAAAGAACTGGGGAAGGGGATTTCTCACTGAGCATCAGCGAGTGCAGCAGAAGGACTAACCAGGCACAAATAGACACATTGACATATTTCAGCAGGCGCCCAGTAGGAAACTAATATTGTTTCCTGCTCGAGTCAATCAATGCTCCCAGCCCCATGCTTCAACAGCACCAAAACCTACCAACAGACTGGGCTGGGAGGAATGAGCCTGTTCCCTTGCAAACCCTATTGGGATAATCAGTAATTCCTCTTCAAGGAGGTACCAGACTTTGTCTCCACACGTGTAAACCTTTCATTGCAGAAGGAGGGCAATCTGGCCAGGAAAAAAGCCATATAGTAAAAGGTCTTGTCCCACTGTAAGGAAACCTTCCCTGCCAGCTATTGCAAAGTTACTAGTAGCTAATGAGAGCTGACTTTAATGGTATATAGTGGGTTATTCCAGAAGAAAATACTTTTTCAGAGAGTGAATGCAACAATTACACAGATGCCAAATTATGAATTATCATTTATATTTTCCATGTATTTGCATTTTCAGATTCTGTTTCCAGATTTTTTAAATTTATGCTGATATTATAAAACTGTGGAAATTACTTTTTGGGTATGTATGTTTCATTTTTGATAAAAAATATATTTTAAAAAGCTAATTTTTTTTTCTTCAGAAAAATGACAATTGGAAAGGAAAGAGAATTGAAATAACAGCCTAAGAACAAGCACAAATACTTATTAAAACCATCAGTGATCAATAAAATAAAACCCAATTAAGTAAAAAATTGTTCATTATTCAAATTTAATTGCAAGGGCTGAGTGGTCAGTTCTGTTTCTACACTTTAAAAAGCAAATTTAAAAGGAGATTATAAACCAGAAAGTTTTAAAAATCAGTGTTTTGCTTTAAAAGCATCAAAACAAAAAGGTTGGATGGAATTACTTTTTAATCTTGAGCAATTTAGTTAATTCAACCCAAAACTGCAAAATACTGTGATTGAGTCATAGCCTAACTTTTCAAAGCCAAGAACTATTTAGGCTGAAAATACTTTGCTGAGCTCTACTTCTGTCTCAAAAGAGAAGCCTGCAGCTGTTTCATCGTGAATTATCCATGGAGCACTGACTCCTTCCTTTACCATGCCTAATCAGCCCCAAATTTGCCTTAATCCATTAGCTTTGTTTGCTCTGTTGTCTGTCTCTTCTTTATCTTGGGAAGGAATAAAGGTGACAGCCCAGAACCAAACAGTGGAGGACTGTCCTCTTCAATTGCTTGCAAAGCAACTCACAGGGCAGTTCTTTCCTCTAATCAAAGTCCTGTAATGCCCCTAAAACACAAGGAAAGAATTTTTTAAGATCTCCCTTGTGAAAGGAGGACTTTATATAGGAACTGGTTTTACCATGTTCACTAATGGAAGCTCCTTTGAGGCTATTTTTTTCCTTCTACAAAGCTTTTTTTTTTTTTCTCTCGAGACTGTTAGGGAAAAGAAATACAGGCATAAATACAACAATTAAAAAAACCCAACCCTGCTTGGCTGAGATGACAAACCACAATAACCAGATATGAACTACTGAAGGAGTCAGAGAGTGGCTTTCCACTAATTTGCTCGTCAACATAAATAAATGTTAAAAGAGAGAGATTAGCAAACAAGAGAAAGCCAGTGGCAGCTTATGAACTGTTCACTAGTCCTAAAAAGGGTTGAATCTTTCAGGAACGAGGGCATATTTTATGGAAGCAGGTAGTTTATGTAGGACTCTCTTTCCAGTCCTGCAATTGCTTACTATTCAGAGCTTGCATTACAGAAGAGTAAATATTTAGCCTTCATGGCCACAGAGAAAGGTTTGATGTTGAGAATGTTAAACCTTAAAGACCAGAAGGCAAATAAAAATTACCCCAGCATTTGTCCTTTGAAACAAAACAAAGAAAGCCTAGCAGTTTTTAAGCTAGTCTCAGTAGTGTTCATTCTTTCTGCTGTTTGTATTTTCTGTGGTTTCTTCTCAGGCCTGTCAGTTCAACCCTGTACTTCAGTCATAGGACTTCTAGAAAAACACAGGGTATGCATGCAGCTGCGTGCATCTCTGCTTCTCCTTGTGGTAGAACAGGTATACATGGGTTGGGTTCATGCACAGCCGGCCTCTCCAGTGGGAAGGGGCAGTGTCATCCCATTCCCAGCCTCTCATCACGTTTTCTGCAGCAGCACTTATGGCAGGTTTAGTGGCATTTCTAAGACCTGAACTCAGGATCACATCTAGGTCAGGACTGCTACTAAAGAGAGGCCTCATTTGGCCTTCAGGGTGCATAAGCATCAAGCAGCCGAGCATCTCTAGAGTGACTGGTAAATGCCGATATCCTTGGAAAAAGCCATCTCTGTTAGGAGCAATGTGAGCATGTGGAAAAGATAGAAAGTGCCTTTTGCATAAAAATCTGTGCTACCACTCCTAGATGGGAAAGTGCTTGTTTGGCCCTGGACTGGAAGGAAGTTAAGGCATGCAATGGGAGCTGAGTAGCAAGACCAAGCACCGAGAAGGCTGAGGCCGTTTGGTAGTCTGTGGGAAATTCTGTGCAGAACAAAATTTTGTCAGCTTTATGTCAAAGTGGCCTCAGGGAAGCCTCAGGAAAGTGCTTGGAGGAAAATATAAATCATCAGTGGAGAGTCAGTAATTTCTTTTCACTGGAGAGGAAAAGCCTGGCTCCAGCACACAGGCCTTGGTGCAGCATGGGTGTGCTGGCTGAGGCAACATCTAACCTCTGGTGTGCTCCTGTGCCAGCAAAAGCTCAGCTTTGGTCTGAGGGGCTGGTGAGTGGCTGGTGCGAGCGTCCACTTCCAGCAGCAAGGCTGACATGTTCTTGGGACCTTCCCACTTAGTCAAAGCGAATTTTCACCACTTCCAGAGCCCCACCTCAGCTGACTGAGTCCACAACACTATGTACCTTAGGACCTCCATGTGATTTTATTTACCCATGAGTTTTAGGTTAAAAAAAAATCTTTTTATGTTTGCCTTAGGTCGAAAAATGCATTTTTATGTTCCTACATGCAAAGGACTGGAAGCCTTAGTTTTTACACCAATTTAATAATACCTGTGGACGTGAACGACTTTAAATCCTAAAGGAAGACATTCACTCAATAACAAAGGAACCAATATTCCGTAAAAGAGCTGCATTCCCAGAGTTCTCATGGCATCAGACCGATAGAAAATCAAGTTCACATGTCCCTAATTATTTAACAGGAATTCTCAAAATTCCCGCAGGATAAGTAATTTGAAACAACCCACAGAGCTATTTTGCTTGTTTCCTGGGGCAAATTTATGTCACAGTTTGGTAGTTACAATGTTATCTGCTGCCTTGGAAAAACAGGCTCTGCTAATATGACCATTACCTAATTCATGCCTGGAGTCTGATCCTTGGAGATTTCTAAGTCTTTTAGTGATCCCTTGAATGGCCTCTTTATAACTTTAAACACAGGGACATTTAGTCAGGTGGCTGCCATAGTAGGAAAACAGGAAGGTTTATAAGAATAACCATTTTTGTTTGATGTCCTACCAGCTGCACAACTGCAGACTTGTGTATAAACACACATGACTACTTTTTCACCACTATATGTGAAAACAAAAATTACCCAAGACTTTCTGGGGGATGGGAATGTGGAGGAAATGAAGGTACTGGTGGAGCCTGATATCCGTGTCTTGCAGAGGAGATGGAGGCAGAAAATGCTTTTCCCTCTTTTTCGTTGTTTTTTTTCCGGTTTTATGTCCCTTAGGAAGGACATCATGTGGGAGGCCTGCCCTGCTGAGGGCAGTCTGTGCTCTGGGTTTTTTTATGCTCCTCACTTTGTACACGGGCTTGGGGCAAGCCATTCAATCTTCGGTGCCTCAGTTTCTCACTCTCCTGTGAAGTGCTTACACATGGCCTTAGGGGCTGCAAAGGGTGGCTTCCTCTCACCCAGACCCCCACCACTGCCTGCTAGGATCCCACGGGAGCAGTGAGCCACAGTGAGTCAGGAGGAAGGTGGTGTCAGACACTGTCAAATCAGCCAAGTTTCCATCTGCTCCGTGTGTGCTCCGGCTGGTGGAGAGGACCCTGAAGTGGACTGGCTGTACTTTCTGCCTCCAAGGCTGCCCTTGATACACAGAGCTGGTGCCCCTGGACTCCACCAGGAGCTGGAACATGCCTTTTCTGTGGCGTGCTATGTGGCAACGTCTTCAATGACAGGCACGTGACTTACACAGTAAATGTGACAAACTGAGCACTTTGCAAATTTAAAAACAGAAAAAAGCTTTGCCAGATTTGTGGCTGTAGATGGCAATGATGGCACCATTTGGTGCCCTGAAGGCCAAGTTGATGTGCTCCCCTCACAAGCTGTCTCTAAAAAAAGGGCCCTCAGGGAAAATGTGATTTTCCAACTTGGAGAATCCTGTCTGTGGGATCTGAAGACCTCCATGACCAGGGAATCAGATCTGCCATTTTTCAGGCTTCTCCCATAGTTTGCATTGTGTTTGGAGTTGATTGATGAATAGTGAGATCTTATTGCTGCGGCCCTTGTCCTTGCTCTCCCCTTCTCCTCTTCTTTGTGTCTCCTCTTTGTTGCCATGTCTTAGTTTTGGCAAGAGTATCTCTGGGACAGGGACCACAGCTGCAAATATTCCTAAAAATGTCAGCGTACTTGTCAAGATAGTGAAGTAGTGCAATGAAAGAAGTAGGTGGAAATAAATACTAATTGTTTGCTTACTTGTGGCAAATAGAATAGATTGGACAGGGAAATTTTACTGTGCGTATGTAAACCCAGCCTGTTTTCTGGTCATAGTTTGAAGGCAAATCACTAAGTGAGATCAGGCTTTGCTTGAAATCTGTTAAACTTCCATGAGAAGTAAAATTGATACCTATAAAGGTTAAAAGCACAAAATCACTGCAGGATTTCTCTGTAGTTCCTGGAGGCACTGCATGAATGTGCTTTGACTGCAGGCAGGCTGAACTGTCCTTTGGGGAGCACACCCCTCACTCCATGAGCACTTGATTTGGATGTCCACAGCAGGAGTGTTGGGCCAAGAGGGCGTTTTTACATATCAGTTGCAAAATTCCAGAGAAGCAATGCTAACTCAGCCGAAACTTTAAATGAAAATTAAAACAAATCCCCTTTGGGATGAGATGCAAATGTCAGCCCAAGGATGAATCTGTTCTCAGTAAGTTGCAACCAACTAAAGGAGATACAAATTGGAATCCAGCCTTGGCTGCACCACACACCATCTGTCAACCTTGTAGAGTGAAATAAAGGAAAAGCAAAGAGCCTGCAATTATCCTCTCCCTCGTTGGATAGCCCAGAGGCCAGAGAAGTGGATTCTCTTCCCTGATACATTTCTTGAGATGGAAATGACACATTCATTTTCCCACAGTGGTGATGCTGTGCATCTCTCATCCTACTCGCTCTCCCCTTGGCAAGCAGGAACACAGACTGCCAGGTTGGGACCTGAGTGAGAAAGCTCTCTTCCCAGGGTAAGAGATGTAGATTTAGCAAATTGCAGGAGAAGAACATGACAGAGCAGGGTACGCTGAAGTCTTTCCACCCGGCACACTGCTGGCAAAATGCAGGAACTTGCTTCTCCCCTTACAGGCACCTGAGGGCTGCTGGTACTGAGCACATTCAGTCAAGCAAAATCTCTTCTCTCTCTCCGTCTCCCCCCTGCCCTTGCACATTTTCATAACCTCGCAAAAGTTTCAGACAACGTCATCTTTAACCTACTGCCGGCAGGACTTGGGAGCCACGTGAGGAACAGCAAGGGGGACCATACTTGATCAGAACACCAGCCCCATGGCCAATGAATGGGAGACTTGGAATACACTCCCCTAAACGCCCAAACAGGGTGCTGGAATGTCTCTCCCTTGGCATTGCATTTTGAAAGATGTGTCTGGCAAGACAGCTAGCTGACTTTGGCAGGCACTGCCATTAGTGTGATAATTAATTAAAGAGCAGTTGAGAAAATCACAGCATGAGGTTACTCCACAACCAGATCCACAACTCACTACCAGAGCAGGGCATCCCGCTCTATTCTGTATCTCTATTTGTTTTTAAGGAATCAGTAGCTTGCATTGTGCACTGGAAATAAGAGAGTAGGATGAAGAGGAATGAATCCTTGTGCTAATCAGTGAGAGGACCTTGTCTGTGAGATAAGACAACCTGGCAACAGAACAGCAAATGATATCACAGCAATAGAAAGGACAAATATGGCAAGACACAATAGCTATAGGCTATTTTACAGAAGCCTCCTCTTGTTTCCTGTGTAACACCATAGACTGGAAGAACCTCCCTGCAAAACAGAAAAGTTAGCAGGAGGAACAGGTGTCACATCTGTTGCAGTCAGAGCTGCAGCTGCTGCACAGGTCCCCATATTTCTGTGTCTTCAGCTGGGCTCTTCCAGGTACCAACAGTGAATGCGCACATATTACGTCCCTAAGCAGACACCCAGGTTGTTCCTGCTGTCACTTTTCCCACTGCTGCCCATTTAGGGAGATTTGAGATAACCAGCACACACAGACTTTGGTGCCTGCACACCTGCCTGTCACTGGGCTGTCCCTGTCCCTGCTGAAAGGTACCTGCGGTCCTCGCTCACTGCCAGTCTGGAAAAGCAGGCAAATACTGGGCCACAAAAAGGGCCTGTTGATGAGTGTTGGTGGGACAGGCTCAGTAGTCACCCTCAAGCCCCTGGAAGTCTTGATGTTGTGCTGCTCCTTACTTGAAGCAGAGTGAGAGGCTCAGCCCAGGACAAGAGGCCCTCCACTGCATGTAAAGTTATTGCTGTAGCGCAGTTAGTGGTTATTGAAACAGGTAGAGAAGAGTAAATTTTCTATTCCCAAACTGGAATTTCATTAAAAATGGCTGATTTTCAGAAAAATACATTTTAAAAAAAATGTCATTGATATCTTCGAACAAGCTAAAAGTAGGAGAAAAGGATCCTTTTTTGTTTGTTTCTTTGAACTCATTAGTACAGAAATCATCTGGAAGCCTACACTGACTTTTTGGCTTTGTTTTCACTATTTTTCTTCTGGATGGGGAAAGAAAAAATTCAAATATTTACAGAAAGAAAGAAAAAAAAAAAAAGACTTCTTACTTGTATTACCTAGTCAGAAGGAAACCAGAACATGTTTTCTGCTTGTTTCTAAGCAGATACTTTTGTTGGAACACCTCTCACTCTCAGTTATCAAATCTTTTATGTTAAAGCAGTACAAAAACATTCAAAGTGTCATGTTGTGTCACCCCCCTTCCCTTCTTGCTGTGCTTCAAGCTCTCTTTGGAGCATTGTTGTGGACATGAAATTTTCTGGTTGGTTCTCTCCTTCTTGTCGTTGTGTGAGGCCAGTGAGTTTGCTCGGGGTTTAGCACAGCTGCACCACATAAACCAATGTTGCCCATCTTGTGCTGGAGCCATTTCTGGGCTTGTTTTCACTTTAACCTTCTACGTGGTCTGTGGGTGCAAGTACCAGTCTAGTTATGCAACTCCTCTCTCCATTGTCCAGGCTTTCCCCTGTCCTTATTAGGAACAATGTATTTTAGCTCTCACTATAGTACCTTCCACCCACTTTGGAGTCCATGAATACTATAAATCAGGCTCTGTTTTACAGATGGAGCTTTGCTTTCCCCTCTAGGATTATGTATTTCACAGACGAAGAGGAACTCAAGTCCAGTTAATGATTGCACTGAAGGACCTTGAGTTGATGCCATGAAACTTCTTTTCCATCCAATCAAGATTACCTGCAAAGGGTAAAAGGGAAAAAAGGGTTTTTAAATGTTGGAAAATGTGCTGTGTCCCATCTATTTCAGATTATTTTGCATCTGAGTTTACAACAGACTTATGCAAATTGTTCAAGATCCAAGAAAGCAGAATTATCCCCTTCCCCCCATCTTTCATCACTCAAAAGTTTTCTTTCAATGTTTTGTTTTTAATCTTCCTTCTTTTCTTTTTCTTTTTTTTTTTTTTAATTTGGTGGGCACTTTGCATAACTCTTTCTTAAATACATAACTATATCTTAAAATGAGGCATGGGCATGAAGAAAAAATTACGCAAAAAAGCATTTTCAGTGTAACAAATTAGATTTCATTCTGTGTAAATCTGCTGCTTGCCCTTGCTATTGATGGATTTCACAAACTGTATTGGGAATTAACTTTAAGTCTGATTACAGCCCATGGATTTACAGATGGGGCCAGAAATCTATCCAGGAGTGGTGTGCCAAGCATTGCCACTGCTCCTTTCTACCTGATCCTATTAGTTAAAACTACACTACTTCTTTTCCCAAAATCATATTGTAACATGTAATACATCATACTGTCAGCTTTCAGGAGACTTCATATTCTGATGGGGTAGGTAGCATCACCTGTGATTAGGGTGACCTGACAGTCTCCCTGACAGCAGCCTGCCTTACAGTGTTTGTTCTTTTAGTTTGCCTTATGTTGCCATCAGGGAATGAAATTTTCTAGGAAGGATGTCTAACCCTAGATAGGCTGATTTCTAAGGGGGAAATAATGCTAGAGGGTTTCAACCAAATTAGATCAAGAGAAATGCATTGTTTAGTCCACACCTGGGAAAAAGAAAGACATGAAAAAATTCTTGCTATTGTTTTGACAAGAGGGTCTCAAACACTGCGTGTCAGAGGATATGCTCAGTACTCGGCAAGATGCAGCACAAACCATATTTTTCCCTGCCCACACCACCACCATCCTCTGGTGAGGAAGGCTGGTCTCTCCTTACTCCCAGCCTCTTCACCTCCAATCCCCTGCTCTGACTCCCACTGCATTAGCCCCCTCCTCTCCCTGCCACTCAGTTGTCTCAATGGAAAAGTCTCAGTATGAACAGTCTGTACCCTCACTAAATTCTTCCAATGCCTTCTGGATATAAATAGGGATAGCTGATGGAGGAAATCCTAGTTGTGTCTTGGGGGAAAATGTATTGCTTATAGATCTTCCTGGTCTTTTAGTGGAACCTGAAGTTGGAGAGGTAACCCAGTAGTGCTACACTTCA
The DNA here is from genome assembly GCA_013397775.1 of Eulacestoma nigropectus. Taxonomy (NCBI): domain Eukaryota; kingdom Metazoa; phylum Chordata; class Aves; order Passeriformes; genus Eulacestoma; species Eulacestoma nigropectus. The sequence goes on along the minus strand of VZTE01005072.1, from coordinate 763,446 downwards.
GCAACCTGTTATTGAACAATCTCATTAATATAAACCAGATATGTTTTAGTCTCCTAAGGTGCCTGGTATGAGAAAGATGTTACCCTTGAAGTGAATCCCATTTGCTTCACATTGCAAAACCCAAGGAGTCCTCATTCCCTGTGTCATAAGCTTCTTTATGAAGCTGGGCCTTTGGCAACAAACTGCACAATGAAATGAAAACTGGTATTGTTACTAAATTAATGTCCTTACATAACTGATCTTTTACCCAGTGGCTGCCAAAGCAAATCTCACTGCAAACCACATTTCTGAGAGGAGGACAGAGAGAGCTGAAGAGCTCAAAGAATCAATTTTTTATTTCTCAGGAGCACAGATGCAATCTCCAGTGAATTAATTTTTTCTCCAAACTTGTATCCCCTCAAGTACTGGCAAAACAAGGTCTCAGCAAAGATTTTTCGAGGGAACTGCAGAAGGCCCCTTGCTAGCACTGTACAGAAAATGCTGCTGGTTACCGGTGCAAAAGCATGAATGGGAAGGAAGACCCCACCAGAGGCAGCAGGGCTAAGTCGCCACAGGCAGGAAGGACCAAGGGGGTGAAACGCCGGGGCCGCATCCTGGCTGTGCGGGCAGGGCTGTGGGAGGGCTGTGGGGGGGCTGTGGGAGCCGGGCCCAAGGAGGGCTCGGAGCCCAGCGCTCTGCGCACGCCGTGCCGAGCCGGGGCCGTGC
>VZTE01005072.1:740615-762680 GCA_013397775.1 Eulacestoma nigropectus | reverse complement strand
TCCCTCCCGCTGCGCTCCCTCCGCGCCCTGGGGCGCCCCGCGGCACCGCCCGGCCCCGCCCCGCGGCCAATGGGCGCGGGGGCTCGTTTGCATATTTGCATATTTGCATATTGCTCGCCACATAANGCGGGCGCGCTGGTGGCGGTGCTGGGCGCTCCCGAGCGTGCCCCGGCCGTCGCTGCGCCCGTGTCTGGTTACCGTGCCTTTTAAAAGCAAAAACCTTACTTTTTAATTTTTTTTTTTTTTTTTTTTCGCGCCGAAACTTTTCGTGCCGCGGCAGGAGGCGAGATGGGGAGGAAGGCGTTCCTGGCCGCCGTGTGCTTCTGCCTGTGCTGGGTGGCTGCTCTCGGCGGTGAGTCCCGGGCCGGGGGGGCAGGACGGCGCCCCGGGGCGCGCACGGGACACGGGGTGCACGGAGCTGCCGGGCCTGCCTGTTGCTTTTGGGAAAGGGGGGCTTGGGGGCAAGCGCTGCCGGCATGGCGGGAAAGGGCAGTTTGCAGTCTTTCCTTTGTGAAGCTACCGCGGGGTGCTTGAGATGCTGCGGGACCCGGGTGTCGCGGAGTGGGCTTGGAAGGCGCTGGAGAGCGACACTGGGGAGAACCTCCATCCTGTTAGGAGAGACCTGGAGCCTGTTCCCCAGCTGAAACTCAAGCACAACCTGCCGGGCTGATGTCGCGACCTGCTGAGGTTTGGGATGTGTTTTTTTCCCAGAAACAAGGTGGCTTCCGAGAGTCCCTTGCCCCAGCAAGGGACTTGCACAGCAGCAGCACCACGGTAAGGTCCTGGGCTCCCTCCTCTGTGGGACTCATCCATCCCAGCATCCCAGCTTCGTACAGTTCTTGATCCTAGACAAGGCTAGGCTGAGTTTCATCGTTATCATGGTAACGTGTTCGAGTTGTAGTTAAGCCTGTGATGAGCAGAATCCACCAGGGGAAAAGTGAACAGAGGGATGTACTCTGTCTAGGTTGGCTTATGGCTGTGTTTGCCCTCTGCCTGTTGTACCTGCATCTGTGCATAGACACCCTTTGCAAGCTCGAGGAAGTGGAACACGTGCAAATGTTGACTGTTAGATGTTCACTAATGCTCTCGTAGTTAATCACAACGTCATTTAAGCTGTTATGAACAAAGAGACTAGTCACTACTCCTCAAGCTTTAAAACTATAAAAAGCTCTTAAAATATTCTTAGCAGTGCCCTTTCACAGGCTTACTTTCTTACACTGATCTCCCAAACACAGTATCTCTCTTTAAAAGTTTCTGGCCTTAGAAGAAAGGATGGCTGTGGCTCCTAGAGCTGCTTTGTGATCCTAAACAGGAATATATAAACTACTGGGTTTTTTTCTGCTGTGGATGCCTTTGTTACTGCTTTGTGTACAAGGAACTGAAGGGAAGTATTCAAAAGTAAGAGGATGGGGTGCTAGGGTACAGCGAAAGGAATGTATTCTAGCTTTGAATCCAATCTCGTGCCATCAGAGACAATCAAAACCAGTTTTCATCCCAGTATCCAAGTTCTATACAGTAAAATAACTGTCTTCCCAGAGAAAGCTTTCATCCCTGCGGGAACTGATTTGCCACAGACTTACTAATAATTTCATTATTTCTTCTTAGGAGCAGATTATATGAAAGTAGGTTGTGTGTTCATCCTAAAGCAATTCAAGCCTTTAGTTCCACACCATTTCTTGCACACCACAGTAAAAAGTTTTTTGAAACCACAGAAAACACATGATCCAGCCCTCCAGGAATCCAGAGTATTTAAAAAACAACACAGAAAGACTTTCTAGGTGAAGAAAATACTCGTGTTCCAGGATAAGATAAAAACATTGCTAGGAATACATTCAGAAACTTATTTTTACCAGTGTAAATCCAGAATCCACACTGTTGTGGGATGTGAGCTGCTGGCTTTTTCTGTGGCTGTGTTTGGGACAGACCAGGGCAGCTGTGGCGTGGCCTTTTGAGAAACAATGCATTTTTGAGAATGCACAGAGCTGAGGCTCTGAGGCATCAAGTTGTGCTGGAGATTAGCATGATCACTATCACTCCTAAAAGTTTGCTGGAATCTCCTCTGTGCAGAAGTACTTGCATGATAGGACTTTCTCATGCATCCTTACCTCTGTATTACTGGAAAGTCTGACAGTGGTTGCATTTTAATTGTCTTGGGCTAATTCCAGATATCCCAGAGGGATGGATGGCATGATCTCTCCTGGATTGAATTTCGAGTGTCCCAGCTGCAGCTGAGTAAAGATTTGTCAGGGAGTACCATGGAGAGGGGTGGGCACCCCTGTGTGTGGTGCAAGAACAGCAGTTTGCCAGCTGCAGAACTTGAGCTGGGAGGTCCTTGCTTAGCTTCTGAACTTGTGTCCAGCAGCTTTTCAGAGGTGTTGCTCTTTCCACTGGCCCCACCTGGGAAGTGAAGCAGAACGTACTCTCAGGGCTTTGTCATTAAGGAATACATAAATAAACTTGAAGTTGTAATATTTTTGCAGCAAGGTTAAACAATAACCTGATTTGTGAGGTAGGTTTCCTGAGATTGCAACACACAGTAGTCTGCTTTCAGTTTATAGTGTAGATCAAATTAATGATGACCGTTTCTGTGGTATAACCCCTTTGGTACAGGTGACTGTGAGTTTGCTTCAGAATCTTAGGAATTTAATATGACTGATTGATGTGTGATCGTAATGCTGATTGTCAGCTGAGGGAAGATTTAGCCCAGTTAACTACAGCTGGTAAATGTTCGATGTTATGTGCAAATGTGTGCTGCTGTGCATGTGTGTGCATGCATGTCTCTGTGTGCTATAGCATACACAGTCTAGCAGTGTAATTTCTAAGGATCTCTGCACCTAGCTAATAGTATTTCCATTTCTGAGTACATAATGCTAGGAAATTGTTGTTAATCAAAGATTCCCTTTTTAAAACCGTAGCTCAGGTGCACCCATTCTGGCAAATGCATTGTTATCATATTTTGGCAACCTTTGTGATGTGGGCAGTTTAACTTTTGATTAATATTCCAGATGTTGTTACTTCCTCAAGACTCGCATTCTCCACCCAGCCGATCAGCAGTAAACAGTTTCACAATCAAAATAATTTGCCAAGTTGCCTTGGGCTTCCTGTGAAAGAAACTTGAAACTGAATTCTCTTGATTAGTGTGTCAGAATGCCTAAAGACAGTGGGATGCTTTCAAAATTGATAATTGATAGAGTCTCTAACTGAACGGAATTTTACAAGTTGCAAGTCCAAAGTGTCACAAACTTTGAACAGGAAAAACAAAACTACTGACTTTTCCCAGTTAGGAAGCTTTTTTTGTTCCCCACTTTCTTTGAACTCTGTGAGATTCTTGATACCTTGCTGCACAAGACAGCTTTTTATTTTTTTTTTTTTTAATATGGAAACTCAGATTGTAGAAGTAGAGGTGTAAGAAAAGCATCAGAAAGCTTTGTATAATGTGACAAAATGGTGAAGTTTTGGCGATGCAGCCTGAAAGCCGCCTTCCATCTGGAATTGGTCACTTAATTCTGCTCCCTTAATTCTGCTCCAGTTCCCTAAATATTCCCTTTGTAGGTCATGTTAACTGTAAGCACATAGCAGTAGATAGAAAACTTTGTTTTGCAACAGGTGCTTGTATTTGTAACTGTGTGCCTGGAAGCTTTGGCAGTACACAACACTTGATCTTGTACCTTTGCTGAACTTTGTCTGGGAAAGTGTAGTTTTTAGCAAAAGCATGGATTTCTTTTTTGTCTGCATGTATTTACTTCCAGTCTGTTTTATTCAAGGCCTTGTTTAGAAATGGGACTTGAATTCTTGTCATGAAAAGCTACTTCAGTATCTCAACATGGATGTATGTATATTTCTTGATATCTAATTTCTGTATCTACATTATGAAAAATGTGATGTTAATTCAGATAAATTTCTGCCCACCTTTCAGAAACATGCTGAAAACTACCCATTTTTGGGTTTTCCCTGGTTTAGTTAACTTGAGTTAAAACATATTATTAACGAAACTGTGGTGAGTGTGTACACTGACTGTCTCTGCACTTCTTTATGTAAGACTGTATGAATGAGGCCCAGCAGTTCACTGGCTCAGGACATGATTCAAGGAGACTTCTCCCTTTAAATCTGAGGAAAACGTCTATGGCAAAAGTCTATGAATGACAAAGTTTGGTTCTGAAGAATTTTTTTTAATAGACCAAGAAAAATGATGAGGTACGAAAGCAGAAGTGGGAAATGCTATTTTTCTGAAGAGATGTGCTGTGTAACTTCTCTGCTTCAGGTTTAAAGCATGGTACATGTAGGTCTGTGTGGTGAATGTGCACATACTATGTGTACCGCTATAATGTATTTGTAAAATGTATTCTTTAGAAGCTGAGATGTGATGGTACTGCAGCATGTGTGCAGCACAGTATTAGGTGAAGACAAGGTATCTTGTGCTCTGAGCCATATAGAATTTGCAAAGCCAAACTCAGGCAAATTCTGAGGAAAGCTTCTTGATGAGCACACCATGAAGAAGTCTGTAATAAACTCCACTACACACACAGTTCCCTCATCCAAAGGGTATCTTGCCTGCCAGGAACTGACCATATGTGGACATAAGATAACATGACACTTTTTGTGGGCATAAGATGATAACAGTAATTTCTTCTGGCTTTCTAATTCCTCATACAACATAGTAAAATGGGAAGAGTGGCTGCCTGCCTTTTCCCTAACTCATGGGCTTTGCAGCTGCTGCTTTCCTGGTGGTGACTGTATCTCAGTGATTTTATGTCCTCAAATCCCCATCAAAGATTTTTAGACTAAAACATGCAAATATTTGTGAGGCACTTAGCACATCTTCAGTGGCAGGTGCCACTGTACTGCAATCTTTCTAAGCTTGGTGCACTTTTCCAGGTGCACTCTTAAGTATAGTACACTTTGAATTGTAAATTTCCTATAAGCTTGTTTTCAAAAGAGCTGTGGTCGGAACTTACATGCAAATTCTAGCATGTGTTTGTAATGGAAAACACACTACAAGACAGGATATCAATGTAATTTAGATTTTGGATGATTATCAGGTAAGTTTAATTCAGAAGGGAAATGATATCTATGTATGAAAGAAAGCACTATTAGCTAGTGAGCAGGTGGACTATTCTTGTTCGCCTTCCTGTACTAGGAGGGAATATACATAATTGGAAATCCTGGTGTTGTATGCCTTGCAGTTGAAAGCTGTTCTTGTTCCTTTAAAGGTTTTACTGATTCACAGCTGAGTGAAAAGTTATAGCTGATATTTAACCAACCAGCCTTTGGGACTTTTATTTTCTGGCTAAAAAGTAAATAATATAAGTCTAAAGATTTGTTCCAGAAGAGTGTTTTATAGTCTCAGTTGGTGAGAAAAAGAAATTTTGAACGTGCAAAAATGTAGAAAAGGATTGATTAGTTTGGTAAAGTTAGCTTTCATTGGTGGGTAAAATGTTATATTTACCATTATGTGAATACTTCTGCTGGTTTGGAGGCAGGGTAAGGTCTATGAAAAACACCTTTCTTTAGGAGGAAGGAGGCAGGAAGGGGGCCCTCAGTGTAATTAACTTGGATTAGCTAGCCAGCCTAGCACAGTCAAGGTCAAACCCTAAAGCCGAGTACTGCCTCTGTTCAGCGAATGGTTCTTGCTTTCCTGTGTGTGCTCTGACGGGTGAGAAGTCCTGCTGAACTTGGGCAATGTTAAGCCATTGATTACGGCTGACAAGTTTCTCTGAGGCTTGTACATAAGCATTTGTTGCAAGGCTCTGTGCTGGTTTTAGACCTGATGCAGGAGGTTAGACCCTGATTTCTTGTGACCCTCCGAGCACAGCAAGAACTTCCCAGAATTTACAGAGCTCCCTGAGGTGAGGTCAGGCAGAAGTCAGTGCCCTGCTGTGTGTGGTAGCTTGAATGAGAAGACCAGAAAAACTGTTTTGGAAGAAAATTAATTGTTAGCTATTAATCACCTGAGTGATGCAGCACAACTTTATGGAGAAATACAAATCTACCAATTATCATAGAAAACCTCTTCTGCAATGGGAAAAAGAAGAGGAGTGGAAATCTGTTTTGCTTGCCTAGTGTAAGGTCCTTACCTAGGTATTCCGTTTGGTGGCTTGGAGCCAGTCATTAATGTATGTTTAGGAGTTTGTGAAAGGTTGGTGGTCTTGATGTCAGGAAAGACAATGCTGAGCAGGACAGAATTGGCCTAAGTTCAGCTGTCCTTGAAAAACAGGCAATCAATATTTGCCAAACTCAAGTTGCCAAAAGGGGCCCAGGTTTTGAAAAGTTAATTATGGGGTCTGCTGTACATAGAAGTATTAAGTGTTGAATCAGCCATAAAAAGAGGAGACATTTAAGTTCCTTCCCAAAGGAAATAGTGAGCATGAAGCCTGAAGTCACCTCTCTGTCTTGGCAGGAAAAGGAGTACTTAAATTTTGAAGCTGAAAGCTGGAGGGACTGATCTTTGGAGGCCGTGACATACTTTGTTACCACCAGTACATGATCTTCACCTCCTTCCCCATCCTGGACTCAAAATAGCTTCCGGCAGAGGAAGATGCTTTTCTGCCCTTATTATTCTGTAGTTTATCAGATGACCTGAAAATGTACTTATTTCAAAATAGACTGCTGGTTTGCTAGTTCAGTTTCTCTGATGAGTGTCTGATCTTCTCACCTGCTGTTTGTTGGTCAGGAGTTAAAACTAGTGTTTTGTAAAGCAGTGGTGACTTCACAGCCTTTGATGCACTGCAACTGCATGGTGTTATAAAAGGCCTTGTTAGGCAGTGATTATTGATGAGGTGATGTGGAAGATGCACCACCAAAATATGTAATAGTATGGTGGTAACTCTGCTTCCCTGGATGACTGACTGTGACTGTCCTGTGCAGTTTTCTGTGCTCTTGTGGTACTTAAGAGGTTTCCTGCTCAATATAATGGGAAAAATACTGACTCTTAAAATGGATTCATACCTCTGTGACAGCTCAGCAGATTCTTACTGTTTTAGCAGGACCTTGAAAGGGGAGCAATTTTCATCCTTTGGTTTCCTCTTTACGTGGCTGTTGCATGGCCGTTGCTGGAGGAAATGAAAACCATTTCTTGACTGTTCCAGATACCTCTCCAACATTGTACCTGTGCCTTCTGACTTTGTCCTAGTGCTCCTAAAATACTGCTATGTTTTTTGTGCTCTTGCACAGCAGAAGCTGAAAACAGTTTTGATGGAATTGAGAGCAAGTTTTCCTTACGGACGCCTGCAGAGCCTGATGAGGATGTCTGCTACCTGGTTCCTGGGCAGGTGAACAGCCTGGCACAGTGCAACTTCAATCATACCAGTAAAACCTTTGTGGTGATCCATGGGTGGACGGTAAGACAAAGTGGGAGGAATCTCCCTTTTAACCACACTTCTGATAAACTGTGCAGAGGTGTCTCACAGATATACTAATAGATATCTCCTTTTTAAATTAAAATCCCCAAAACCAACAGGTGACAGGACTGTATGAAAGCTGGGTCCCGAAGCTGGTGGATGCTCTGTACAAGAGGGAACCTGATTCAAATGTCATTGTGGTGGACTGGCTAGTTCGAGCTCAGCAGCACTATCCGGTGTCTGCTGCATACACCAGGCTGGTGGGAAAGGATGTTGCTATGTTTATTGACTGGATGGAGGTAAGACATGTAGACATGTCTCACATTCTACATAATGTCATAGGAGATAAAACAGCAGTGATGCAGCTGTGTTAATCATCTCCTGTTGGGTAGGTGGAGTTAAATTCTTGCAGACAGTACTTTTGCTGGACTGGTAAAATTCTAGCTTTAGTTTACTGGCTATCTCCTACTCAGAGGGCTTTTGTAGTGCATTCCAGAAACTTTCCCTTGTGGTCTGTGGGGTCCTGTGAGCCCATGCTATTTCTGAGGGTTCTGTGAGAGGTAGCTATGAAAGACAGATTCCTATATATTATACAGCAGCCAGCCCTTGGGAATCAGAAATGTGCGCTGTCTTTGGAAAATACTTAGGAGATCCAAAAACTGCTGGGGAGAGGGTGACTGAAAGCCTTTATAATACACAGCCCTGTGTTCTGTCCTTTATTCTGCATTCCTCTCAGCTTAGATTTTGGCCATAAATTAGTTAGATCAAGAAATCTACTATGGCACAAAATTATGATAACTATTTAGTGTTTCTTCTATTATTCATGGCTCAAACAAAAATCCCGGTATTAACAAAACATTTTATTTTGTGTCTTGTGATGTTTTTATGTTTGGTTTTGAACTTTAAACAAATTATTCTCTCCTGCAGGAGCAATTCAATTATCCTCTCAACAATCTCCACTTGCTGGGGTACAGTCTAGGTGCCCATGCTGCTGGGATTGCTGGGAACCTGACCAAAAAGAAGGTGAACAGAATTACTGGTAAGGAAACCTGTGGCTGTAGAGTGGAGAGTCCCATCTCTTCCATACTGAAACATTATGTTCCACTGAAAAATCACCAGAATAATTGTTGCTTGCTGGCAGTACTTTGGTTATGTGTTCATGATTTAATGAAACAGCAGGGCTGATATTTCTCCAGTAGACCTGGAAAAAAGATTCAGAAAATAGCAACAAAGGTGGTGAGTAAGAAGCCTTTATTTGCTTTTTCAGAAGAAATGAGTGCGTAGGCCATGATAAAAGAGTAGTTTGTGGGGTGTGGTGGGGACTGACCAAATCCATGGCTTGGAAAAGGTCACAGTATCTCTTGCAGCATGAGAAATTCAGCTGGTTGTCTTTATCCAGGCAGTCATTCCTTACAGCTGATGGGAGCCATTCAAAAAGTGCAGGAGGTAGATCCTGCTGCAGCAGTTTTCCTACCTGCAGAACTCTTTGCCATGGGAAGGTGCAGATGCAAGAAGTTTATATGGGCTCGAAGGGAGACTGAACAGATAATCAGAAGAGATCCAGTGTGGGTTATTAAAAAGTTAATCCTGAGAGGCTCAAGAAATATTCTAGGCTGAAAATAATACTGTGAGAATTGGGGGAAGAGGAAGGGAGCATACATATACTTGCCCTGTTGCCATGTGTGCTTAGATGTCCATTTAAGGTGATTTTTGGAGACTGAGAAATGTGCTAGACAAGGCAGAGTGCATGGCTACTCTGGGGCTGGTTTACAACCCAGCACCTGGAGAGCTGAGCCCCTAGCACTGATCTCAGTGACAAAGGAATTGCCAGCATCAGCAAATGAGGCTAAGAAATTGCTCATCTGTGGTGGTGTCTTTGTTGCTGAGAGAGCTTGGGAGCAGCATTCAGAAGAGAGCCTAGCTCCTGGCACCCTTTACTCTTTCACCTGAGCCTGGCTGTGATCCCAGGTCCACACCAGGCCGAGAGGTGGGCAGCAGTCACATCTGGAAAGGTCGAGTCTTGAGAGGTGGCAGATTGGTCAGAAGGCCAAAGCAGTAGTCCCTCTGCCCTTCCTTTCTCTAAGTTGCAGCTTTGCTGCTTTCGCTGAGGCTGCCAAATCACTGACATGTCAGTAGCCCTCTGTTATGCTTCCGCAGTTGCTCTTGGTGCCGAGGATGAGCCTTTCCCTGGAAAAAGCGCAGGGAGCAATGTAGTGTGGCCCCTGAAGCCCTCACAGCTGAGGGGGAGGCAGCTCAGACCCAGTGGAGCTAACTGTGGGTGAACAACACAGGTGCCTGTCCCCACCTGAGGGCTGCAGAAAAGACATGTCCTTCAGCCATCTCTCAGGTAGTTGTCTGAACAGGAGACGGTACTTATTCACTGGCAGAATAGTTCTGGGCTTTTTTGATGTCAGTGTTGCTGCAGCTTGACAGTTTACTATAATATTCCCCTTCGCCTTAGGTATGTAGACAGTGAAGCCCTCATTTATGTTTCCCGCTTGTTCCCCTGGCATGGAGTTGTCAGGAAGACTCTTCCATACTTCAGACCCTTCAGATACGAGTTCTACAGTTCTTGACAAGAGAGGAAGACATTGAGAAAATACTTTTGAGCTTGTTTCTTCCATCCACTGGAAATGCTACAGCTCTGAGGAAGTTAGCTGGGCTTCCTTCCATGTCTTTGCATACACTTTTATTTTTTTAAACAGTGACAACATTTCTAGGTAGTGCAATTGATTCTCCTGTATACAGGAATGTTACTTAAATGACCCCTCTGTAATATCTGCAGGAAAACCAACTCAATACTCCAGCCCAATGTGGCAGATGCATTTGGCATTTGTTGTCAATATCAGTGTCTTTGGCAGACAATAATACCAGTTTTTCTTTGTGGTTTGACCCATAAAGGGCTGGATCCTGCTGGTCCTACCTTTGAGTATGCTGATGAACTCACCCGCCTCTCCCCTGATGATGCGGACTTCGTGGATGTCCTACACACCTACACCCGAGGCTCTCCAGACCGCAGCATTGGGATCCAGAAGCCTGTTGGACACATTGATATTTATCCCAATGGTGGAGGTTTCCAGCCAGGTTGCAATTTGGGAGAAGCCCTGCGTCTGATTGCTGAGAAAGGCTTTGGAGGTGAGGTTGCTCTGAAACAAACAATATAACATTCAGAGGGAAACCTGAATAGCCCTGCAAGGTGTCTTGCAAGGAAGGATCTCTGACAGGCACAGGAATATGTTCTTTCAAGTGCTTTTAAAAGTCATCTGTAAACACCAGCTCTGACATAGTGGATCCTGCCTGTTGACAGCATTGCTTAGGGGTTTATATCATTATATGCATGCATGTATACATATTACACATTTTCATTCTTTCAAGATGTGGATCAGCTGGTGAAATGCTCCCATGAACGATCCATCCACCTCTTCATTGATTCTCTGCTCAATGAAGAAAAGCCCAGCATGGCTTACCGCTGCAACACAAAGGAGGCCTTTGAGAAGGGCCTCTGCCTGAGCTGCCGCAAGAACCGCTGCAACAATTTGGGTTACAAGGTCAACAGAGTGAGAACAAAGAGAAACACCAAAATGTATTTGAAAACCCGTGCTCAGATGCCTTATAAAGGTAGGTACTGCCTGCTTCCTGGTGAGCAAGACTAGTACTTGTGGTCAGCTGTGTGTCATGGTGGGCATGTGCTGCAAACAATATTGCTGCTTTGGTGCCTGTGGTGAGCAGGGGTGAAGCTGGTCTGTAGTTTGCCATTGAATACAAGTCTCAGAGAAAAGTGTCATCTTACTCAAGGGGTGGAGGTGTGGGGTAGAGTACAAGGAGAGAGGTATTTTTTAACAAGTTTCTGAGTAGCTAGACTTCCTCTGCTGCCCAATCACTTGCAACAGCTGAGCTGAGTCTTCCAAACTTTTTCAGTGTTTTTCGTCCAAATTATTATTTCCCTGGCAGAAGGAAGTAATCAGCAGAACTCAGTCTGATGAGCAACTTATTTAAAGATATGCAAACATCAGATTTATGCCTTTGGAAATGCACTTGCTAGAGGAGCACTAGCCCTCGTTAAAATAGCCAGCACTTCTTGATTCCAGTTGCTGCTGTGGGAGGTCTGAGAAGGACAGTGCCAAGAGAACTGGGAGTCTTTCGGCTAGGAAAACAGCATTAGATTTTACTACTTGATTTTATTTTCCTCCCTAGCTCCCTGCCTGTACCCCATGGGATGCTTATAGTGTGCGTTCTGTGATGGACCAGCAACCAAAAGGCACATTCCTGCAGTGTTAGAATAGCTGCAAGACTGGTGTTCTGTTGGCCTTTGGTGCTTTATCTGCAGTGTCAGTGGGTTGATTTTTTTTTTTTTTTGGTCTCCTTTCACCAAACCTCCTGTAAGAGGAAGGCACATCTCACTTGTTTCAAGTCAAGGATAGCAAGTATTACATGTTCAATGGCAGGTTTGGAGGTGATACTGCACAAACTGGGGTTATTTATTATAGTGGCAGCTTGAATGCAGAGTTTAGTTGCAAGAACTGCAGAGGTGTTCTTTAACGATGATTGCCTTGTTAACTAATATTTACCTTCTCACAAAAATAGTTCCCTGGACACCTGCAGGGAAATAAACTCATTTCAGTGAAGTTGGCATATTCCAGCTTAGGATTTTCAGAGGTGAGGCAGGGTGTTTGTCACCAGCTGTCTCTTTGGAGGTTGAATTTTCCTAATGGTGTTTCCTTTTGTGTTCTTCCAGTCTTTCATTACCAGGTCAAGATACATTTCTTTGGAAAGACTAACATGACCAAGACAAACCAGCCATTCCTGATCTCTCTCTATGGCACTCTAGATGAGAGTGAGAACATTGCTTTCACACTGTGAGTAGCTACAGAAACAACTGCGAAGTACTGTTGAGTTTACCTAAATTTGTTAAAGTTGCAACTGAAAAACTTGTTCTAGCTCCAGCTACAGTAATCTTACAAGGTCCCAGCATCTGCTCTTGTCCTTGATCAAGGAGTTGCATTCACTTCTGAAGCTAATGAACCAAACCCTACAGGAGCTTTTCTTGATAAGACATCTGAAATAGGGAAATTTAAAGTCTGACCTGTGACTCAGCCTAATAAGAGCTTTTCTAGTCCTTTCTTAATTTCTTTTCAGTGTCTTTGTACCATGTTAAATCTTCTTAAAAGTAGACTTACGGGTCTGAAAACCTCAGTGCAGAAGCTGAGGGAGACTTGGGATTTGCTTTCACAGCTCTGCAAGTAAGCAGAAGTTTGTGTGTACATCACTGGACACAGGCTGGCAGGGAATGGAGCTGGAAAGCACTCAAGTCTGTTTTCTGCTCTGAGGAGTGTAATCTGTTTATGGGTGGTGATTGTGTCTGGCTTTTCCGAGAATCACCAGCACAGGAGAGGACAACCCTTGCCTGGCAGACTGTCCCAGCCTTGCTACAGAAGGATGTTCCTTTTACCTCTACAAAAGCTTAAGGCATTTTTTTCCTTACTTCATCCATCAAAACTATACAGGAGGTTGCTTCCTTCTCTGGACTACAAAAATTCCAGGTTCCATTGCTCCTTAATTTCTTTTTCTGTCCAAGAGTTTCAGGGGGTTTATTTTGTTTTGTTTTTTTTTTTTTCTTCCCCACAGGCCTGAAGTCTCCTCAAACAAGACCTTCTCCTTCCTGATTTACACAGAAGTGGATATTGGAGACCTGCTTATGCTGAAGCTGCAGTGGGAAAAAGACACTTTCTTCAGCTGGTCAGACTGGTGGACTCCATTTACATTTGACATCCAGAGAGTCAGAGTGAAGTCAGGAGAAACTCAGAAAAAGTAACTTGTTTTGATATAAGCTATGTTAGTTTTAACTGACAGTGCTTCCTGATTTCTGGGACAGGCTGGGACAAACATGTTAAGCAGTTACAAATAGGTGCTGCACTGATAATCAGGGCTCCAGTGGTATCAAACCACCATTTATATCAGCCAGGTTCAGTCGTTTACTTCCACTGGGATCTGCAATTTGTAGTCTTTACTTCCATATAATTAATTTGTATCCCACTGTCGTATCTACTTGAGGTTAGTTATAATACAGCAGGAGAGTATCTCCATGAACCAGCATTGGTGACTGTGTTTGCAATTTCCTCCTTTTGCATGCTGGGTGTTTACATAGGTTTTGTCACAAAGAGCATGCTTAGATGGAGGTTTTTAGAAATCCTTCCAAAAGTGTGTTTGCACAAAAAATTATTGCTTAGTTAAGTTGGATTTTCTTAGGGGTTTAATACCTGAGTGGTGAGTGAAAACTGAGACACATGACTGTTGCAGGACATTGCTAATGGGTGAATGTTAAAACATCAAAGTCTGAACAGAAGTGCTTTGACATGAATCTTTTGAAATACTCATATTCACTAAACATGAGATCTGTTTGCAGAACATGGGCCCAGAACAGAGTATGCGTGTCCTATGTATAGTATAGTAAATAATAATAAGTTCCTTCTTTGAATAAACAGGTCGGTCGCTTGATCAAAGAAGAGTTATCAGGGCTGAACAAATATAGGGGTGGGGAAAGTACTGATAAATAGTAAAAGCAAGTGCTCAGGTTTTCTGGAAATTGCAACCTACTTCGTTTGCAAACATTTGGGGGAGTATGGCTTTCTGCCAAGTTCATTCACCTGACAAAAAAACTTACATAAAGACTGGTGTGAAAAAAGATCCGAGAGACTTTGGGTTAGAACTTCTACTGTCTTAGCCACAAGAAGATTTTACACAAAGGATCAGTGAAAGTTATGGCTATGGTTTGATGCCCATGTATAATTCATTACCAGTTTTTTTCTTGCACAGCGTTTCTTTTGTCACAGACTTCTCTTAAAAATAACTCTCACAGCCTTGCGAAGTAGCAGTGCCCCATGTGACAAAGTATAAAGACTGTTTCCAAGCACCAGTTTTCTTTCTAAGATTAAAAAGGGATGTTTGGCTCAGTCATGTGATTTTTCCAATATTTATTCCACAGAGTGGTGTTCTGTTCTCGAGATGGCACCTCACGTCTCAGTAAGGGAGAAGAGGCAGCAGTATTTGTGAAATGCTCGGAGCAGCCCGTCAACAGGAAGAGAGGAGGGTATGAGTAATCCCTATCGGTTTTAGATTGTTTTATTACCACTTGAGTGGTAATAAAACTTTCCCATTAATTGACTTGTGCACTAATCTTCTCAAGGCTTCAGAAGCATCACAGCTCAGACTAACCAGAGGTTTTCTTTTGACGGCTTTAGCAGCTTAAAAGCCCTTAGTTTGCTTCTCTGCTGTCCATCCTTGTGTGGTTGTTAGCATGTGTGAGAAGCAGGCATAGGTCAGTGCCTCTCACAGTCACTCGGTGGCCAAGCATGAGGGGCTGTTAGAGAGGGTTACGGACAAGGCACTAGCACAAAGAGGAAAGCGTGTCTCTGTCTCAAGATTCCCTACCCTTACCCTTAGCTGCAGAACATTCAAACTTCCATGCTGGGTCAGCTCAGAGCCCTCCCTCCTTACTTGCCAGCAGCAGATTTGGAGGCTGGTACAGGAACGGCGCAGGCATGTGCAGGTGCTCTTCTTGGCATGCTACTTTCTGATGGCAACCGTCAAGTGAGTGAATTCCTTAGGCTTTCATCTCTGTGGGTCAGAGATTCCACCTTTGTTTAATAGCCCTTGGTGCACTTTAATATTTTTATCAATAATTTTTCTGACCCAGATTAAATGTGGGGACAGTCTTTGGACTTTACCCACTAAAGTTTGAGATAGAGAAGTGGTTATATTTATTTTAGTTCAATTGCTGTGTGTGATTGGTCTCATGGGGACACTTCTAGGCTGAGATCTAACTCTGCATAAAAATGCACGTGCTGGCCTTGACTCTGGGGCAATGACTTGGACAGGCCTTGAGACCCGTGTGTGTGTATCTGACATAAAATCAAACAGAATCCAGGAGAAGCCTAAGCACATAATTTTTCTTCCTGTTAAGAAGGGAGTTTTAAAATCTTAATTCTCAAAAATAAGACAAGTATCTTACATCTTTCTCATTGTTTATATTTTATCTTTTTCTCCGCAGTACCAAGAAAGCCTCTAAAGAAAATTCTGCTCATGAATCTGCTTAAGTGACAAGAGCGAAGATTTTCTCACACTGGGGAGGAGAAGAGTCTGTTCATCCCTGTGGACTGGATGTTCAGAACCAAATATATAGAAATATTTATCCGCTGCTGGATTTTTGCCTGCTATTCCTAGCTATTTTAGAGACTTCTTGTAAGAATGTCTCAGCATATGAAGTTACTAACCATAAAGATACATTATCCAAATAGTTAAAAAGAAACCTGCAAAACAACATGCCAAAGTTTGGAGTGCTGTGAAGATACAAGTAATTTTGCTTAGTCATGGTGCCTTGTGACAAGGTTTCTTGACATCAGATCCTATATAGCAAATTTTTAGTGTTTATTGGAAAGGAACAAAGCCCTGTATTTGGTTTTATTTTTTGTTGTTGTTTTTGTTTTGTTTGGTTTGGTTTTTCTTGGTTAGTTGGTTTTTTTTCTTTTCAGGAGTCATTTGAAACTAGACAGATTATTTTGTCTTGGCTAACTGAATTTTCAGGCAGTTCAGTGGAGAGAGTTCATAGTTATCAAGTGTGTGTTTAACAAATAAGTAGGTTTCCCATGTGAAAAAAACCACCTTTGCTGTGTGTAATACTAGAACGTTTCAGGGACTGACTTAATATGGGGATGAATTTTTTAGTTTGTGGTTATGAATGTATTTAATTGGGGGTAGATGCCAGTGCTGCTTAGCAATAGGTATGATCTGTTAAGCTATGTACTTCTATGCTGCTTACCCTGGAATAAATAACAGCTGTAGGAGAAGGCAGCAATGCCAGTGTCTTATGCAGACATTTAATATTTTATCTATGCTTTCAGTTATTGCAAATGAAACTGTCTAGCCTCCAACACTGTGAAAATGGAACTGCAGAGAAATTGAGCTACCAGAAAGTGCAGGAAACAGATATTTCCCCCCACCTCCACCCTCTCCCAGCTTGCTTGCGTCATGTATGCCAAAACTGTCACAATTTCTCTGCTCTTTGACACTGAGTGTCAGTCATGCAGCTGAGTGGCTGCTGTTTGCAGTTTTCTTTTCAGTGCAATTGAATCCACTTGATAGCTGACAAGGATGCTCATACTTCCCTGTACTGGAATTGTGGCTGCCAGAGATCCACCTCTGTTTCTTGGCTGTGGTACAGTGCTAGGAGCTGCTTAGTTTTCTGCCATGAGATGGAATTCAGCAGGAAGCAGGAGCTGAGCCAGTTAAAAGCATCCTGATTTTGTGCTCCGCAAGAAAAAGCGCTCTGAAAAACGCTGAAATTAGCCATGCTGCACGTTTACAAAAATAGGTATATTGAAGGCAGTCTGCTTCCCAATTTTAAAGTAACATATAATTTTTCTAGTGTGCTGAAAGATGCAATAGCCCTCTTTTAACTTTGTAGAGGATAAAAAAAATGCTGAGGAGGTAGAAGGGCCTGAAGGTAGGCACTTGGAGGAGTGTAATGTTAGCTATTGATGCTGGGTGTTGTAGTCTTTTCCTGCATGTGCAAGACAGCATGGAGATGGTGATTTCTCTGATATCATCTCATCTTAAAAGCAAAGAAAAAAATGTATGTGTTTATCTGCACAGTTTGTTTCCTATTTCCAACTGTAGCTGCTAGTATATTTGGGGATAAAAGTCTTAAACAGTGCAATATGTTGGAATATTAATAGCTCTGAAATTGCTCACATTTGATTTCACATTTGATTAAACTACAGCAGTGATGAGTCATTGAGGGTGGGGTTAAGTATTGAGCCACTGCATTTGAGACCTCTAAAAATAAATACAGTGATTTATTCCCTATAGATTCCACATTTTGTTGCAATTTTCTCTTAAAAGTTAAATTCTTCAGAAGCAAAGTATCTGGACAGCTGTGCTCTGAATACAGGATCGAATACAAACACATTTACAATTTGGATACAACATAGTGAAGGTTCTTTTCATAAGGAAACATGGTTTAGCCTGGATGTTATTTATTAGCTGTAAATAAGATATTTATGAATGTAAAGGTAGTTTGTATATATTGCTAAAGTTGCTGACAGTCTCTACATTAATACAATTGTGTAGTATTAATCCTGTATATAGCTTTCAGAGATTTTTATCAAAAAGCCACTTACATTGCATTGTTTCCTATGTGGTTAATACTTTTTTTCTTTTTTTAGAAATCTCCTCAGTTTTGTATAGAACAGAAACCTATGGTTTTAATAAAATTCTCAAACTGGTACTGAAGTCACTACTTTCCTTTCGATGAAACAATCTGCTCTATACCTTATATGTGAAGGCCAGAGCCTATCCTTGAATTCTGGGCTGAAAGGATGTAATGAGACGTTAGGGAAAAAAAAGCAACATGTGATTTCTGCACTGCCCTCCCCCATTTCATTTTGGGAAATGCAAAACTCATGCATTAAGACATCAAGCAATCACTGTATGAAAGAAAGTATCCCACATCATAAAAGAAGTAGGTTTTCATCTGTAGTTTGTGCTTTTCAAAGTTTCAGGCCCTTTTAAGAACAGTCCAAGAACTGTCCTTATTTTGAAAGGCTTGTTTCCCTTTTTTTTTTTTTTTGGCAGATGTCAGAGCTATGCTTCTACTGCATGTTTTACCAAAATAGAGATGTTCTGACCTTGTGGGTGCAGGAGGAAAGCACCAGTCCCTTACCACCACTATTGCTTAAGGAAGTAACAGTGGCAAATCAATTTCACCCATGTGTTAGGAGTGCAGCTGAGCTCAGGAATGGTTGTCACTAGAACAGTTTGCTCTGTCATACACAGCTAGGCTCCACCCAGGCAAAGGAGGGGGATTGCTGGCATTAAGGAGAACTGTAGTGACACGCACATGGGGGATCATATTAGGAGTAACTGGAGCAGTTCTCAGTGGACCTGGGGAAATCTGCTTCCAACACTCTTCCTTTTTCAAAGATGATTGCTCTTTGATGAGAGCAGAGCTTCATTCCTTGTGAAAGCAGAGGGCAGCTATGCCATGGAAAATGGATGGTTGAAGAGGATGAATGGAGAGAGGGATGAAAGAAGAACTGGAGGGAGAAGGGAAGGGAAGAGATGGGTAGGGAGTACGCTGAGAGAATCAGTGAAGAAGGAAGAACCCAATCTGCAGACTGGAATGCTTGGAAATGCTGGCAGTGCGTGTTTTAAGGACACTGCGCTTTCCCATGTCAGTGTCTGGACTGGGGGACTAGAAGGACTCCTGCAGTTGTACAAGACGAGGCCTGGGATCACATCTCCTAAAAACACCATGGTATAACTATTCTTTTAACATCACAGCAGCCTCAATACACTAAATGTGTTATTAGGTAAAGCAGAGAAATAGTTTTTGGTGGAGGGACAAGAATCCAGGTGCCTCCTGTGAGCCTTTAGAGCCATCCCTGGGCCCCTTTACTCTTGCAGCTTGCTCTGCAATGCCCAGCCACATCAGAAAAGGTGATGATCCCTGCTCACCCTGCCAATTGTCTCTGGAACGGGCTGGGAGGGATAGACTGCCCAACAATCAACAAGTGGGTGGACAGACAGAAAGAGATATTCTTGGCTGTAAGGAAAGAGTGGAGAAAAAAGTTTTAGCCTGTGTACCTGCAAGATGAGGAAATCCTGACTTAGGTTTCTCATGCCTACATTTTAATTTTCATATTTAATTCTAAAAAATTTTTGGAACCAGCAATGACTTTGCTCTCCACAGGTGTCTCCATACTTTCTCCCTTCAGATATAGTTGTGTGCCTGCACTTTTGTGTGTTAAGAACAAAATGTCAAAGCTTGCTGCTTGGGATGAGCAAGACATTTTGCACGTGTTGTTTCTAAAGGTCAAAACCAGATATTGAAAAAAAAGCTTCTGTAAGAGAGAAGAATGAAACTAGCTGTAATATTTTCCTTTTTGTTCACAGCGGTCAGTGCAAGACTCTCCATATTCTGACTGTCAATACAAACATAGCAATATTAAAATCCTGAGGTCCAAAGTAATCAATCCAGCTGCCATCAACTTGCCATCATTCAGGAAAGACATTTCCATCTCCTCCTGCTGCATCTTTACAGAAAAGTCTTCTAGTTCAAATGTCTTTTGTAGCAGGTCTGGAAAGTCACCAGTGTACGCATAAGCAAATAAAGGGATTAGCATTCTCCAGTGGCTGAAGGAGAACAAGGAAATGAGAAGAGGAAGGGAAGGGAACCGTTTGGCAGAACATCCCATATAAAGCTTGTCTTAACAATGCTTTTATGTCCATGTGTGGTGCTATCTCTGCTCAGCAACACTCAGAATGCTTCCCTAAATCAGCTCAAGTTAACTCAGAACAATGCATCGACATCAGAAATGCAGATGCTAAATGGGGACCGCTTTGGCTATAGCAGGTGTTAGTGTGGGGGTGCAGTGCATTTTCAATGACGTGATCTCCCAACCATTCATGTCAGATAAACACCATGTTCTTCATTGTAGGCCCTTCCTGTGGGAAGTGACCCAATATCGTCAGTCTCACTGCTTGCCAATGACACTGGAGTATCTGCTGCTGTTCATCACCCCACCATGTAGAACCATTCAGTGAGAAGTAAGAGAGCCTGGCCATGGGTTACTGTCCTCAAAAGAGCCAGGAAGTGAGGGCATGTCTCATATTGTTCCACCTACCAGAGGCTTTTTTACCCACAATTAGCTGTAAACCTGGAATGTTCTAAATAGTGGAACAAGGACACTCCAAGTATGGAAATTAGGAAGAGTAGGAACATATTCCCATGCTAGGACAGGTTGAAAAGGTACTAAGAATAATCAATTTTTCAAAAGAAGCATTGAAAAAAAAGACTTCTAAAGTTTTTCTTGTCAAGTCCTCAGGCTTTGGTCAGCCCTTGCTTTTTTCCTCTGGCAGGCTTCATTCAGGAGCTTTTGAGGTTTGTTCCCACAGCCTAAGAAATAGCTGCTGCACAAAACTCCCTTTGCAGTCACTTCTAATCTTTGGGATTAGAAACCTCTCCCATGGGTAACTGTGTATGTAAGGAGGGGGCTACCAGTCTTGTGCTTCTGGTGAAAGGGCCAACCCTGCCTTCAGTGAGAGACACAATTAAAACTCCACTGAGGCTAGGAAAAATCTTTTTGTTGACTTTGTGGAATTCTGAACGCTTTCCTAACACCTAGCACAAGATCCCAGATTTAAAATGAAAGCACAGCTCGAGCTTTCTTGTCTTTAATGCTCTTACGTGGTGTTTCCAAACTGAGTGCATATAATGTCAGGTCATGATCTGCTCAGGCACAGGTTGAATGTCAGCTCTGGATGACTTCTCACAAATATTGCCAGCATCTCTTGGCAGCAAAAACATTCTTATTTATGAGACACCAGAACAAACCACATAACTGCAGTGATGTAAATAGCACCCAATTAAAATTAAAACAAAGAAATAAACTAACAGAAAACCTGAGAGAAAGACATGCACAACACACAGCACCTCATTTAACATCTATGGACTTTTGTAGGAAGGCATGAGACCAAGACAATCCCAAGCAAACTCCATTGTTTCCCCTGCCCTTCTTGCAGGTAGACATGGGCACTGGGAGCCATATCAGGGATGCTGTCACATAGCTCCAGCTCACTGCTCTGTTTGATGCACCAACCACGTCTCAGGTGGTTTACTCCTTCCAGATCCTTGCTGAGTCTTGCTCAGAAGCCAGGCATGGTTACACTGACTCTTAAATTCCTCACTGCTGCCAAGCTGCACAAAAGGAACAGCGTAGCTGTTGGTTCCTGGATCTGAGTCAGGGGGCTGATCAGCTTGACAGCCTTGATCAGCCAGGAGGCTTGACAGAAATCTAAATGTTGGAGAATTTTGTTATGTGTCAGCAATTTTGAGTGAAATCAAAATGAAATCAAAACAAGAAGCAAGAAGCAGGAGCAGAAATGTCTAAGAAAAGGCAAGAAAGAAGGAGGGATCTTTGATGTTGCAGCAGGTTGTACAGTGCTGTACTGCAATATGGTGAAAACAACCATACCCAAGACTTGCACAACAGGGCTGTTAAGCATTCCTTTGATTTTAATTGCACATTCTCTTGACATCAAGAAAATGGAAGTGTGCACCAGAGGCTAGGTATACACTTAAATGCTTTACACTGTGTTGGTATCCATTAAAAATATTTGGTCCACAACAAACCAATCCTAAAGAAAAATGTGTATAGACCCATTATAGAAAGTTCACCAAGATTACAGAACAAAAAGCAAGATATGAATAAAGGTTAAAAAGTAGAAGCACATATTCATAAAGAGGAATAAATTAAGAGGAAGAGGAAAAGCAAGGAAGAAGAACTCTGCCTTAAGCAAATTATTCCACCCAGGACACCCACCCACATATCCTTGAATGTAATTGAGCTATTATTTATATGCTCATATGACTAATTTTCCCCCTTTTTAATGTATTTATAACCCAGATACAAAATTAAGCCAAATTTTTTGTTTATCTTGGGAAAATTTTGCCCTTTGCTAGCAAAGTTTTTCAGTACAAGGGTAAAAAGTAGACCTTAATCTCTCTGATTTTATTTCCTAGGCCTTAGACAGGAAATTCAGGTCAGACTCAATGCAACAGAAAGACTCCTTCTAGTATCAGTCTTAATGTCTTGAGCACAGAGCAGTGATGGAGTAAGCAAATGCCTTCACATTAGCTGATTCAAAATACTAAAAATGCTTGCTTCCCCCC
>VZTE01005072.1:652397-740572 GCA_013397775.1 Eulacestoma nigropectus | reverse complement strand
TCGTCCCCCCCCCCCCCTTTTTATTAATAGAGCTGTGTTCATGTGCCTTTTTGTAGTTCTTTGTTTTTCTTTTAACATCAGCGAATTTAAAGACTCTGGGGAGAAATCAGGGAAATGCTGGGGAACATTCTTCTGACAGTAATTTTACTCCCATACTTTGTGTAAAACTGAAAAAGAATTGCATTTTTGTGGCTGGATATTTTTTAGTGAAAGGCTGAAGCACCCAGTCACATTCAAAATTGGGTGTCATTTCCCTATTTCTCCCCTGCATTTGAAAGCATGATTTTGAATTTGCATGGGAGGCATCAGGAAGAGGAAAAGAGGGCAGGACTTCTATACTAGGTTTATTTGGAGCTTGTTGTCAGTGTTTTAGCAACCCTCTCTGAGACATTTCAGTTACTCAGTGGTGCCTCTTCTGAATGACTAGTCCCTGACCATCATTCTATTTTCAGTTTCTGACAGGATCCCTATGAAGTCTGTCCCTTTAGCTGTCAAGGTAGTAGTCCCATTGCCTTCAAGACTTCCTTGGGCATCTTAGCAGGAAGGATAAGTGCAGTTACATGGGAGCATTTTCTTCCAGACAAAGTGTAACTAAGTTGGCAAAGATGTCTGACAAGTAGCTTTTACATAACCAGAGAGGAAAACTTGTGTTTTCTTACCAAGCTTAGACCAGATGCTTGGACATCTTTGTGTAGGTATGACTAAGTCTCTATGACCTTCTCTCCAAACTTATCCTAGCTTGCTGCTGAATCCTGTTTTCCATTTCTCCTTTCATTTCTCTTTTGGCAAAGTTTGCAGAATTCAGCATCCTTCCTCCTACCAACGCCCCTGTACTCCCTGTCCCATGACTGCATAGGACCCTGGTAAATTTGTACACTACTCTTTGCAAGAGTACCCCGCCTCCACCCAGATAGGAGACCAGCCTGCATCAGCTGCTTCTCTAAGGATCCTGCAATATTTTTTTGTCTTTTCTATTAGGTTCCATTTAAGCCCAGCGTGTAGTCTAAAAGCCCCCGTGGATGGGGAGAAAAAGGTACCATATTGAGATAACAAAATAGGTGTTTGAAAGTCCTCCATAGGTTGATCGGAATGAAAGGACCTAGCTGGGCAACTGTCTTCTCAATTGCAGTGTACGTCCATTTAAAGAAGTAGCAGAAATCTGTTTGGACTTTCCTCTGTGCCATGATAACATCTCGAGGACTTTGGATCCATATGCTGTAGAAATAATCATCTTTATTCTATATCCTGTTTTCTATGGTACTCATTGCTAATGTACTCACAGTGCTGTTAAGCAGGAACACAATTCTGTCTACAATGTTGTGTGTGTGTTGCTGGGAGGATTCAATTTTATGTGCTTCCCTAGTGTTAGTCAGCAAAAACCCCAAAATGTATCTATAGTTGTATGAATATGTATGTATAGTTGCGTTTGAATTCTATATTTAATGTTTCTAGAGATGAGACAAAGAACATTAAATCCTTGAAGACAAACACTTTTGTCGTTCAATTAAGTAGCATCCTCTATATTGGACTGAAGGAAAGTCTGTCCACAGAATAAATGGGGAGTTTAAGTTTCCTACCATTTTACCAGACAAGACTTTCTTACATTACATAAACTAATGGTGAGTGGAAATAAATTCAACTGCTTGTGGAAGAAATGCTTGAAGATTTGGAATAGGCATTTGGTGAATCAGTTCCCAAAAATATATTAAAACCCAGTTGACTGCAGGAGAAGAGTATTAATTGTGAGCTCCCTACAGGTCAAGCTTGGAGACTGATGCATTTGAGCCTAATACAACTTCCTGAAGATTTTTCCTGAACACTTCTTTTGATATGATGTATCCTTTCTACACTTTCTACACATTTTAACTTTGAAAGAATCTATACAAGCAAATAGTGAAGGGTCACCACTTTAAAGCAGAGGTGGTTAAGATCCCTTACTCCCATCTCTTGTTTAATGTATGTTACAGAATCACAGAATAGTTAGGGTTGGAAAGGACCTCTGGAGATTATTTAGTCCAAGCCCCTCACCAAGGCACCATGGAAAAGAATCTGGCACCATCCTCTGGGCACCAACTAAAAGAGTCTGGCACCATCCTCTGGACACCCTCTTTTCTTTCATTTTTACCCAGAAGTGTAACAGTAATCTTAGAAAATTGATACTGGGAGCCTCCAGTGGCATTGGTGGTAGGGCAGCTTAGTCTGCTTAGAGCTCAGTAAAAGCACAGTGTGCCACATCTGTAGTACAGCAGCTATTCATGTTTATTTTTACAAAGGAAATGAGTTCTCTGGCCTTTGAGGTGTTCACCTGCGCATCTTTCTTTGGTAAAACTGATTGTCAGATGAAGACTATGAAAAAGCATGTAAAGCATTGGAAATGTGTGTAAAGCCTTCTGTTCATTAGAGTTGTGCTTATTGATCAGGTGAGCATGTGTCAGGGTTAAGCATTCTAGGCTACAGTTTTAGTAACTTGAATGAATTTGTGACATAAGAAANTGCAGCAGGTCAGTCCCCGGCCTGTGCTGGTGCCTGGGGTTATTCTCCCCAGGTGCAGGACCCTAAACTTGACCTTGTTGAACTCCATTAGGTTTCTCTCCGCCCAACTCTCCTTCCTATCAAGGTCCCTCTGAGTGGCAGCAAAGCCTTCAGGTGTGTCAGCCACTCCTCCCAGCTTTGTGTCATCTGCAAACTGGCTTAGGGTTCATTCTACCCCTTCATCTGAGCTGTTGATAAACAAGCTGAATAAAGATGAACTTCATTTCTTTTACCTGCTTGGTGATGACCTCCAGAATGATCTGTTCTGTCCCCTTTCCAGGGATGGAGGTGAGGCTGACTGGCTGGTAGTTTCCCAGGTCCTCCTTCTTCCCCTTTTTGAAGATGGGAGTATCACTGGCTTTCCTCCAGTTATTAGGCATTTCTCCCACTCTCCGTGATTTTTCAAAGATAATGGAGAATGGCTTAGCAGCAGCATCTGCCAGCTCCCTCAGCACACTTGGGTACATCCCATCAGGCCTGTAGATTTATGGGTGTTCAATCTGCCTAGCTGATCTCTAACCCAACCCTCTACAAACAAGTCTTCCATTCTCTAACCTTCTTCTCTTATTGCTGGTATTCCTGAGGGTTGCTCTCAGCAGTCAAGACTGGAGCAAAGAAGGCATTCAATAGTTCTACCTCCTCTGTGTCTTCCAACACCAGGACACTCCTCCGATTCAGCAGCAGCCCCACATTTTCGCTATTCTTCATTTTGCTGTTGATATACTTGTACAAATGCTTCTTCTTGTCCTTGATATCCCTTGCCAGACTGAATTCCAAGTAGGCCATGGCCTTCCTTGCCACATCCCTGAGTACTCTGAAGATGCACCTATAGTCCTTCCACATGGCCTGCCGCTTTCTCCATATCCTACAAATTTCTTTCTTCCATTTGAGATTTGCTGGGAGCTCCCTGCTCATCTGTGCAGATCTCCTGCCTCCTTTGCTTGATTTCTTGCTCATGGGGATACACTGGTCTTGAGCTTGGAGGAAGTAATGCTTGAATATTGACCAACTCTCTTGGACCCCCTTCTCTTCTAGAGCTGTAGCTGATGGAATCCCTCCAAATAGGTCCTTGCAGAGGTCAAAGATAACTCTCCAGAAATTAGGGTTCTAGTCCTGTTTGCTGCTTTGCTTCCTCTGTGCAGGAGCCTGAATTCCACCATGTCACTGAAGCCAAGGCTGTCCCCAGCCTTCACATCTTCAATCAGTCATGAGCGAGCGAAACATCTTGACTTGTGGGAACACTTGAATCACTGGTATAGCACTCAACATGGGTATTTCAGGTGCTGCTACTTTGGGGAAAACATTGTGCAGCTCTCTGTCTCAAGGAAAGGTGACTGCAAAGTGACAGTAGCTATGTCAGAAAACAATTAGTGGATGCAATGCTTAGAAAGGAATAGCTTGGATCCAGGACCAAGAGTAAACCACATACTTCTGTTAGGGATTGACACAGTAAAACATATCACAAGGCAACTTCTGTGAACAATATTTCTGTTGTCTTTACCTAAGCATTTCCATTGATTTTGTAACTTCAGTCCTGTGCCATCTTCTCCTGTAAGAGAAAACCTATCAATACTGCTATCACCAGGTACAGATGTGTGAAGTGTAGTAAAGAGGAGTTGCCAGGTGTACAGCTCTTTAGTACATGCAGGCTGACTAGAAATATGGCTGTGTTCCTGCTACCTCTGCTGAATTATCCACAGAGTACAAACCTGAGAAGAACTCTTCCATAAAGAAATAAAAGTCCAGCATAAAGCTCTGAGCAGCTGGAAGCAACAAGAGTTAACACAGAGGAGACGATGTCCTTGATCAATATTTGGTCTTCAGACACGGTTGTGTGAAAAACCAGTGAAAGAATGATCTTTGCTCTTTAACAGTGTTGACACAAATTCACAAACGAAAGGAAGCATAAACAAGTAAATACTGTATCATTCACTTGCAGTATTTATCAGCGCCTTTCACATTTGTTGAAAAACATTGAGAGAAAGAGAGAGAAAGGGTGGGGGGAGAAATCTTTCCCAGTAAGTCACTACCCTGAAGACTGAATGCTGAAGATAAGCTAGTCACTGCTGTGCAGTACAGGGATACCATGCATATCCTCCCAACCTTGTGAAGCAGCAGCAGCGTCCTTACTCAGTCACAGCACAGCTAGGTCAGAGTTCCTCAACTTCTTACCAAATCCCTTACCAGACATATTGTATTGGATTGCTACTAACACCAGATCTTCCTCTTCTCCCCCAGGAAACATAAGGAAAACCCCATTTTCTTTAAAAGCATGGAAAATATAACAGTAAGCTCAGGAATCTGATCCCTTTCTCTTCTTTTTTTCACAAATTTTAATTGACAGGCAGTGTTTCTAGGATCAGAGGGTTTTTATTTTTGACTCAAAAATGCCTCAGAATAAAGGGCAAAAATGTCCCTTTACAGCATTACCAAGAACGCTCCCAGGGATATGCAAGGGCAGCCTTGCAGGTGGGCCAGTGGTCTGGCATTGTAATGTCCCTGAGGATGTTTAAGGTCCTGCTGATAGAAGAAGAATGGATTGCCAGTCTCCTTTGCTAGACTTGTCATCACATTTCTGCCCAATTACCATACAGTGCATGTATGGTAATGTACGCATGCACATGCACACATATACACACATGTTTTTTAATTTCCTGAGAGCTATGGCCAAAGAAAACTTCCAGCACCTCCGCACAAACTCTTCATGTTGTACAGAGCTGCTAGCGGGTTGCTTCAGATGTTTTGAGAGATTTCCACTCTCTTGGTAAATGGCAGAATCAGGTGGACAGGTTTAGAAGCCTTTGCTTCTCCCAGAGAGACCAATCCTCGACTACTGCTCCCTAGAAGATACCTCCTTTGTACATTTCCCACAGGAAGAAAAGAGGCCCTGAGCCTGAGGTATTTCCACAGAGCTGTGGGTAGGCTTCATGTCTCCCTCTGACCACATGTTGAAAATGGCCCTTACACATTATCAGTTACTGGGAGACTTGTTTGTCTCTTTCAGAGGCCCCATGGTAAGGAGATAAGTTGGTGAGAGCTAGAAGGGGGGAAAATTCTCGAAGAACAGATGTCTGAGAGCTGTAAAAGTAGCTGAAGTGCCAGTTGCTGTTTTTAACAGTGGCAGTGGTACCTGCCAACACCACGAAAACCACAGCCTCTGCAGATATGCCCTTCCCCTTCTGGTGTGGGTAGGCATGGAGCAGCTAGCACCAGCAGGCAGAGTAGGGAACCTATGGCTTTGGAAGAGACAGCAACCTGAAAGCAATATAGGCTAGGGAAAAATGGTATGCAAATGGAATGAGTGGGCAGTGAGGAGTTACTCACTGTACCCTTGTCATGTTACCCACCTGCCCAAATATATCTTGTTCCCTGCCCCTAGTGTACAAATAAATGCTTAGCTCTTTCCAGTGCCTTCCTGACCTCTCTCTCCTTTGTGATCTCAATCCAACCCACTTACATCTTCAGGCTAGCTGTTTCTTTTCTGCAGAGGCTTTCCCAGAATGAAGCACATGGGGAAAACCAGAGAGGAGTAAAGAGTAAGATCTACATGTCAAAGCACCCTTGACAACCTCTACCCACATGGAAATTAAACCTTCCTTTGCTTCCAGGGGAGAACAAGGCTTGAAGTCTCTGAGATCAGCAGCCTCCAGTACTGCCCCATCTAAAATCACTACATATACATATAATCCATAAGAATATACATATACATATTTATACATATTTGCATACTGACTTGTCTAAACTCTTTTTCCTGCTTAGCTTTTCACTTGTTACAGCTGCTCTCCGACAGCCATTGTAAAGCAGCCCACCATGAGACTAACATGAAAAGAGAATTAAACAATGGAGAAAGGTTACTTTCGGAGAAATTCCTGCTGCAACGCCAGGATGGCTATTTGCATGTGGTGGCTCCTTGTGCAGGGGTGAACACAAGGTTTGGTGCCGAGGGAAGATGCTAGGCTGTTTTGAGCACTTGACTTCAGAAGTAACATTTCTGAAAGGATTGCCTTGGCCATGGACACAGGCAGGCTGAGAGAATAATGTTTGACAGTGCCTAAAGACTCCTTTTTTTTCCTAAGATGCTGCCAGTTAGCATGGGTTTGGACTGGCGTATTATTTCCTTTTTTCCCCCCACTTTGTTATCTAGGCTCTTGTGGGCCCACACCTTCCTGAAGCTTGCATGTCCAACAATCATTAATGGGTTTTATTCTCCATAGGGTATGTTTAAGAAATGCAGAACAGAGATAGTGGGGTAGATTAAATGACTCACCTACGAGACCACAGATTGTTCAGCATTTGTTAGCAGGTTACTCAGGGCTCACAAACATTCTTTCATTAGCCTCTTTCTTGTCTGGCTCTTCAAATGCAATTAAGAGGAGAAAAGAATTTTGCAGTCATCTCAGATTGAAGCGTGTCAAAACCTGGGATCACTGTATAAAGGTACAATAGTAAAAAACAGCTCACTTTCAAGAGCAAGTTGAGTCCTAGGAAAGAGAAGGGAACAGAGCAATACCCCTGTTTGACAAACCTTTCTTTCTCATTTTTCTCACTCTGGGTGACTCCATCATTTCCTAGAGTCATCAACACGGGGTCTGAAAGTCTGAACCCTGCAGTGTTGAGGAGAGCAGAAGAGCATATCTACAGTGTCGTAAGGTAATTTCTGAATGAAATTTAGGCTTAACCCTGGGACAGGTGCTTTGATTATCTCACTGTTGACAGGGGGTCTTCTTCCTATTTCTTCCCAATCCTTGCTCCACTGTTTCAGGTCAACAGCTCTGCAGTGAGACCTTGGATCTCAAGACTGCCACAGCCATTGTAGGGGGTAGAGAATAGGTTCTGCAAGTTCTTTATGTGTGCCTTCCCACAGACTGTCATTCTCAGCCATGCTGCTGCTATGTGAGGAGCTCCTGTCTGGAAAACCTTTCAGCACACTCTCAGGAAAAAGAGATATATTATTCTGATCCTACTTTCTACAATATACAATATCTGTGCCATGTGGCCAACAAACCTAGCAGGTTCACCAAAGCAGCAGTCTGGAAAATACCCTGGTGTGCTGAGGATACTTGTGGGAAATTCTCCTCACAACTACAGTCCAGATGGTGACAGCAATGTTTCTGTGATATAACCAGAATCTCAAGACAAAATAAGAGATGTATTTCACAGAAAACGAAGTTCAAAGGTGGGACACCTTGACACAAGAATTTTAGATGCCAAAAGAATACATGGCTTAGAAATGATCAGACATCGCTTCTGAAGAAAAGTTTGTCTAGGGCTGTCATGCACGGCAATAATGCCTGTAGTACTGGAAATACCTGGGCATCACATGACTGGAGGCTGGGAAGTCATCTTGTAGAATCTTGGCTACAGTTGCTTTGTTCTGCAGGTGCTTGGTCTTATTCGCTGTCGTAGAAGGATTACCAACTGGTAAAACTGTAGCCTGGTCTAGACATTCTCATATATTCAAGCCAATAGTCCTGTTTATGTATTATTCACCTTTCAAATTAGAGCAATTCTGGTACACTTAGACAAGGTTTATTTAATGTCTTGGCTCTTAGGTTTACCCTAAGGAGTTGGTTAAAATCAATTGTAAATGTGTAAATTTTCTCTGCTCATTGGGCTTAGAAGAGTGCGTCAGGTGAGCCCTTTGGTATTTTTTTATTTTCTCTGTTGAAAACCTGAAATCTCCCAGAGGGTAGATACACACTTTGATTTTCTGTTCTAACAAGTTGAATACTTTTTGCTCAAACAGAAATTTATAATTCTGAGTAGTGACAGTGAGGATTTCAGTTTAAAAAATGAAAGCTTCTGGATAAACTGCGAAGTAAAATTTTTGAATCTAAGTGTATACACCAACAGTATGCAGGTACAAAGTATGTTAAATGATACCATCTATTGCTAAACTGTTTATACTGAAGGCCAAGGTACACAGTCCTTGAATGTTCATTTGTTAACATGTTGAGCAAGTTAGATTTTAAGCTAAGGCTTTTCAATGGATCTTTCCTGGTTTTCTCTCTCTTGGTCCCACAATGCAATTCAGTGTACTTAGACTCTCTGTGAGAGCCCCTCTGTCTTACAGTGTAGGCACAGCCCAAGTGTCTTTCTGGGTAAACGAGTATTAATAGGATCTCAGATTTCAAGACAGTGATGAGACAGACAGAGGCTAATTAGCAGTTTAGGAATGTCTTCACACTTGGTGGGATTTGGTTTAGTGGTTTCTCAGCTCACAAAAAATTTATCTCATTTGTTCCATGCTGAGGGAACGATATCGTATTTCTGGAAGACCGATCACTATGTTCCAAAGGCTGTACATTTAGACTTTTCCTTAGTGCCAAGTAACAGATGCTATCATGGGAGAGATGCCCTCTTCCCCTCTAATTCCAGCAGGCAGAGCTGCTGGGCCTTGTGAAGGTGTAGGGATAATATCCTGTATAGCGGCCTATTAGCAGGCCACGTGATAACCTGGGGTTCATAATCCAGCATCTTTCTATTTCCTTAGGTTTTGCAGATTATCCTGTGTTTCTGGTTTCTTCACCCCCTGTGCTAGAGCAGGAAGGTGCTTTGACGATTGATATGATGTTGTGTCAGAAGAATGTAAATTCTGAGAGCATGCATTTCCTTCACTCTGCAAGTTGCGTTTTGAGGTTGGCCAAACAGAAGAATGACAGGACTTTCCCCTCTCTGTTTCTCTCCTGACTAGGCAAGGACCACAGCCAGCCATGCTTATGATTAGCAGTCCTCATTAAAGGACCTTGAATAGAGGTAGGCTATAAACTTCAGGAAAGCGCATCCATGCAAGCACAGGCAGGACCGTAATTGTAATTGTACCAAACCAGAAATGGCATTATGACTGCTGTGTATGCGGCTGCAAAACATGTACTTCACTGTGTCACCTGCTTTTACAAGGCTTTTCAGAGAAACTGCAATTGCAAAACCCAAGCCAGCTGCTCTCTGGCATAGAAAAACAAATGTATGTTAGCGCCTGTTTAGCAGTTTGTGTATACTCAACTGCTCTGCTGGCTCTGTTCCCATTTCACTCCTGGGCTCAAGCCCTCACTGATCATGTTGCATTCATGTGGTGTAGTTTCTGGACTTCTCTCTGAAAATAAGCTGTTGAGAGCAGAGTTTGTTCTAAATTGTGTATACTGCATTGTATTGTACTGCACTGCACATACCTGAGAGCCTTCAGCTTTGTCTCAGCAGGACTTGCATGATCAAATGCCTCTTGCTCCCCCTCAAGTGTACTTACCTAGCAGCATGGCATTGTCATGGTGATCTGCAAAAAGGGTCTTTTTGCCACAGAAAAGGAATGACTGTCCCAGAACACATACAGTTGAAACAACAAAAGAATTGCTTGAAAAGCCCCGAGGATAAGGTCTCAACTTATGTTGCGCATGAAACTATTCCACACAAAAAGTACTGAGTCTATACCAGCTAGGGATTGGTTTGGAGTTCATGTCCTATCCTTTTTTGTAAAGGCAGTATGAACAGAACCAGTTTAAGGTAGAAGAAGGGAAGTAGTAAAAGCAGCTTTTCCCCTGGACTATCAATTTTATGCTACACCTCTGTTCTGTTAATCCATTTTGCTCCCTGAGAAGAGCATACTCCTCTGGCATTTATTTATCTGTCATGAATTCCCTCAGAGCAACGAAGCAGAGTAGAAGGGTGCTGGGTTCAGCACTAAGAGAGAACTGAGCACCTTCTGGTACATGCACAAGATCCTCAGGGGACCCATATAGCAGAAACAAATGAGACAGAAGCTGGGAATCAGAAGGTAGAAAATGTGAGACGTTAGGCATGGTATAAATGCCACTTAGAATAACCCTTACCCTCTCCTTGATCATTCACTTTATTCAACTGAAGGGTTCATGGAATCAGATTAGTTCCTGTGATTACTTTTGTTGTTACAATTGAATTTATCACATACCTAGACCCCTTGGCAGCACCAGCATGAGTCAGTCCTCACAGCTGCCTAACAACAAGGAACGTGGGTAATTTTTCTTTGATCTGTCATATCTTTTTTGTCTGGCTAACTTGTTTTGATGCCATTCCTTAATGGACCATAGCTACTAAATCAGAAATCCCTGCCTATAGCAAACCTTTTCTTACCTAAAAGACCTGAAAACAACAAAATGCTGTGGTTTTATTATTATTCTCCTTTCTGATTCCAGCACACCTGAGCTATCCAGCCAAGTAGAGGACTTTGAAATTCTCATAACTGAAGTTATGAGCAGGCATGTACTTTGTTTCTTGGAGAATTTTGGAAGTAGTTCACGCCAGAGGGCCAAATTAGCGGACTGGACAATTCTGCGAAATGCAGACAGGGTATGACGTGCTAACAGACTCAGCTATCCACTATTCTCCATCTTCTTTCTTACAGTTTCCAGCTGTTGAGGACACTGAGCCAGACCAAAATTCTTCTATAACCATTGCTGTCCCTTTTCCTAGAGGTAACCTAGTCAATGCTGCACTGATGAGTTTGCATCTGCACTCTGTCATGGCTTGTTCCTTAAAAAGACATCTGAGGAGTGTAGGAAGGCTGGCACTGCACCAATGCAATATGAACAGAAGTGGTGATTTACTACTTTTCCATATAAGGGTAATCAGAGAAGCTGGCAGATTGACATCGGTCTTTGGGAAAGGCACAGAACTGGAGCTGGTAGTGGGAGGAAGCCTGCCCTATTATCCAGTCACTCTCCTGAGATCCTGTGACAGAACAGCACTCATCCACTGCGAGCTGCTCGACCCAAAACAGAGAGCTCATGATACCCACAAGACTACTCTCCACACTCCTCTAAATGCAGAAGTTGTTCCTCCCACAGAGAAGTCCTCTTCTCTTCTTTTGCCACTCATGGACCTTGAAACCTACTCAGGCCTGAACATTTGCCTCAGCCTTTGCAGCTAACAGGGCAGCTTCATAGATGGATGGTGTGGGTTAGAAGTGGTTGTAGTACTCTCCACTGTCCCCAGCCCTCCCCCCTCTTCCCCAGGCAATCTCTTACATTAAACCCTCAGAACAAAGTTTTCTCTTTTCTGAGCCCAGTGCATGAACAGGAAAATTCGAGTTTCTTCTCTCAGCCTGAAGAACTGATGTAGCACACACAGTGTCGGGACTGGAAAAGATCCAAATCCAGCTCTCTGGGGCATCCTTAGCATTGTGTCCTGCATGCTTCTTAGAAATGTAAGTGCCAGGCCATGCTAAGAAAGGAGCTCTGGCAAACCTAAAAATCATTGTACCTGAAGACAACCACTGCTGGTTTCTGCCAAGTTTCATTCTGGCAAAAGAGGCTGTAGGCTTTCCCTCATCTTGGTCAGCTCACTGCATTTAGAGAAATGCATGAAGAGATTTAAAGTAAGAGTTCCCTCTAGAGGAGTGAAGCAATAATGTACACATCATTCCATGTTCTGCTGGGTCCAGGCTCCATTTTCTTTACAGATACAGGCCGACAGTGGAATAAAGCCGCTTGTGAATTCCACTGTCCATGCATATACAATAAAAACAAAACAGTGTCAGCTACACAGAAAAAAGCTAGCAGAGCCTTCTGAGGACTATCAACGGCAACAGAGGACAAAACCCTAAAGCTTCAAGTTTTAACCAGCCACAGTTTACATGATTCTGCCACTAGAAAGGAAGAAATCATCATTATTGCAAAAACTGTGAAAATCCCAGAGAGTGATCCTGACTCCGTTGTGCTTAGATATTGTGCATCTCTCCACTGCAGGGCTCAGCAGTGAAACATGAGAGATAAAACAAAATCAAGGTACAGAAAAGGGATTAGACTGTGGTCAAAGTCAAACAGAAGGGCAATTACATGTACAGAATTTATTTGTATCGAGTCATTGTGTCCCCAAGTCTTGTTACTCACTATTTTTTCATTAATATTGATTTAGAGAAACTTAGTTTTGGAAAATACTTTGTTTCATATTCTTTGGATATCACAGGATGCTTTCTTTCTTTCTTAAGAAGTATTCAGCACTATGGAAATGCTGTGAACCTTATATATGAGATGTAAGTTTATTTGCTACATTTACTTGAGACTCTGATCACAGTAGGAACACCGTGAAGACCAGCTGTGAAGAATTAAGGTTTCTTGTCTTAGCAGTATCTGTCCAGAACTCACAATGGGAAAAGCCATGGGATTAAGTTGTCTGATTTCCAAACCAAACACATGTGAAGGCAGAAGTGATCAGCTAACTTGCACAGGGAAAGAAGACAGCAAATGCCTAGCTAGGAAGAGAAGAAATATTCTTGGAAGGATTTTGTATTACAGCAGACTGATTTAGATAAAACCTTTTAGGCTGGGCTTTTCAAAAGCGACCAGAGGAGATAGAGATACAGCTTCCACTTGGAGTCACCTGAAACTTCCTGCTGCAATTAAAGCATGTTATGCCTTGGCCTTCTCCACAGATGGGTTTAAGCATAATGCCACTTTGCATTCACCTATATTTTTCATCCCAAGGGAATGGGATTCTTTCAGAAATGTATGTGAAGAATTGTTGATGTCATTTTACACATAAGGATGGAGAGAGAATACCAAATTATGGTATATCTGTCAGACATGCGTATACACGTACATAGAGACATATTTAAATTACCTTCCCATACTTTTATGTATGCAATTATTTGTAGAGGTAAGTGGTCCGAGGAAGTTAAAAATAGCTAGTGAGCAGAAGATGCAGAGGTTTGCATAGTCTAAATGACCTTTCCAAGTATTTGCGAAAGAATATATATATGCGTTTTTTCAAGGCAACAGAAACAATAATAAATATGAGAGCCACAACAGTCTGTCTGCATGCTAGTTGCTTTGTTAAACACAAAGGCCCAAAAGGTCAGTGTAGATTTTGTGTCTCTGATTTGTTTTGGCTTTGAAAGTTAAGTTGTGATGAATAATCTGCAAGTTAAGATGTTAGAGCAGTGACAGATCCTTCCCCAGCTAGACCAGTTTTGTGACACAGTTTCATGAAACAATTCATTGCAAGAAAGTGAAACATGGAGCAAGTGAAAAGAAGAGGATTCAGAAGCAACCTAGGAACCAGCCCAATGTTTCAGATTTAGCATCAGTTACATAGACTGTCTCTGTGATCCTGCATAAATCACTTGAATAGTCTTTGCCTTCATACCTAGAGCTAAAAGATAAGGTCTTAAATACTCATCCCACCTGACTGCTTTGTGTGCTTCTCAGATTCAAAGTTGATGCCATGTAAATCCAAACTGTAAAAAAAAAAAAAAAAAANTAGCTAAAAATGGTTCGCAGTAAAAAAAAAAAATAAAAAAAAAAAAAAAAAAAAAAAAAAAAAAAAAAAAAAATCCAGAAATGACAAATTTTATGAAAAGTGCATTGTGAATTACAACATTGAGCAGTGTCCTACAGTTGATGTAGTTCTATGCAGTAACGCAGTTTTATCTATACTACCCAAGAAACAAGATTGTGATTATCTTTATATCTGCTGCTCCACACAGCAGTGTTACTCCTGCGTAAGGCATTTCAAATGTAGTGGCATGGATAGGATGGATAAAGTGCACACTGTCGTTACTCCTCCATAACTGGAAAAGCAATTTAGGTGTTTATTGTTTCTGTGAAACAGTAGCTAATACTTCAAAGAACACTACAGACCATGTAAAAGCAGTTATCTGCACTTCACCTTTCCTGTAGACAGGAAGGAGCAGAGGTCTCACCAGGCAAGAGGAGCAGTGTGGTGAATGCGATGGCTCTGGCCATGAGAGTTGGGTCCCAGGTGTCCCTGCAGGGCCTCCATGGCCAGATGTCCCCCAGAGCAGTCACCTTCCTCCCTCTTGGGAGCAGGTGGGATGGGAGGACCTCTTTCAGGCTGTTGGCACTTTCTTGGCCCATGGACCTCTCTGAGATACTGTTCAAGTATGAGTGTAGTGAGTCAGGGAGTAAATATTCTAGAATCAGTTTAGATGTGCTCTTTTTTTTGCCAATAGCTGCTGGTTTTTTTCATACCACCTGCCTAATTGTGCTTTATCTAAGCAGTGGTACCTCCCTAACAACTACCTAGCAACATGGTGAAGGTCAGACTATGGGCCTCTGATAATGGTCTAACCACTCGAGCACTGCCAGCTCTATAGGCTAGAACAGAACACTAAACAACCCCTTGCTTTACAGTTCCAAAATCCCATTTGTCTAATGATACACACTGGGAAGTTGCGTGCATCACAAATAGCATTCTCTGCAACAATCTGCAGGTCTTTGCATGCTGGACTGTAACAATAAAGCGCTCCTATTTCACCACAACTTCTGAAGCTTTCATGTACGCTTTCAAACTCACAACTTTTTCAACTTCTGACTGCTTAAGTCAAGTAGCGCTTAACAGGTTTTCCCTTTGTTTCAAACTTTTAACCTTCTCGATACTCTTTTTTTGCATTCTTTCTGTTATTTACCCATTAACATTACAGAAATTAACTTTTATCACCAATTGCCTCTTTTCAAGTTGTTCTACAAAGGTTCACTCTGTAGAATAAAATATAGATGTCTGTCAGAGCTATTAAGTTATTACAGTTTGGCTTAAATTGTGACTGTTCAGGCAGGTTTTTTAACTATTACTCAAGGTTACATCCATTTATTTATTAAGTTGGAAATGCTTATTTACATTATGTTTTTCTTTATGAACAGGGTTTTTGTTATATCCTAGGAAATTTTAATTTGATATAAAATTATTGGTGATTAAAGACGTTGCTTTAGTGTCTTTGAGACTTGAAGATAAGAGAGGATTTGTTACACCAGCTGAAGCCCATGTTTTAATTGCCTATAGCTTCACTGTTTTGTTTCTTAAACAAGAGTTGCCATTAGACTAAATTATTTCATGTGTCCTACATCTGTAAGCTTTTTTTTTCAAGATTTACCACTGTACTTTTAGTAGTGGCATAGGTTACTGGGGAAATTTCCAGCTAGCCTGTAGTCATTCTCACGATGTTTAGGGCGTAGTGATGCACCCTAGTGTTACTACAGAGAAGTCCAGTGTGTTCTGCTTGCTTTGCATCTCCAGATTCTGAGTCCTTCAGATCTATCATTGTTTGACTGCCTCTTTCATTAATGCACAGATTTCACTTGCAAAATGGCATCTGTGCTGTATCTAAGCAGTGTAACATCCCTAACAACTACCTAGCAACATGCTGAATGTCAAACCATGGGTCTGTAATATTGGTCTAACCACTCCATCGGCTCTGTAGCTCCGTAAGCCAAGACACTAGGCAAAGGTAATGTAAAACCAGAACCAGCTTTATAAATGATATTTGGTAAAAGCCCCAAAATCTCCTTGCACATTTTTCTAATGCTGAATTCATCATACTGTACACCTGAAGACATTTACTCTGGTAACGAAAACATACCCTGTATTTACATCAAGGTATTGCTAACAAAATTTCTATTACTGCAGCACTGTCTCGACAGTGTTAAGAAAAGTCTGTTTTAGTATGTGAAATAAGCAATACCAGTGAGGCCAGAAAATAACTGTTGCTTGTTTAGTAAGGCAAACCTGGAAAAATGCAGAATGCTTATCATTTATCTCTATTACAAGGTAGAGTTTAGTTTCTTTCATGCAGCTGCTTAGTTGCATGAAAATAAATCCCAAAAATTATTCATAAATTTGTATCTTTGATCTTTTAAATGCAGACTTTGCATAGTCATCAGCATTTTCTGTAACTGAACCTCTGTCTCTTTTTTGTTCATCTTTTGTATTATTGCTAATAAAATCCCGAGTGTTTTCTATCTGCAGCAGGAACTCTGATTGCACTTGTAGAACTCTACTTTATTAATTACACCCTCAGCTGTAACCTTCTCTATCAAAATTAACAAAGACAAAGTCTGCCCTTGACTGCAGATTTTCTCATACGTTAAAAAAGGTAGTTTGACTTTCTGTGCTAATTCAAGCACTTTCATTCATTACTGGTAATTATTACAGCTTGTATGCTTTTTGATATAAAAGCATGCCTTTGTGAGGAATTCAGGAGTCTTAAAAATCAAAACTCAATCATGCTTCTGGAGAAAAGCTAGAAATTGGAAAATAGCCACAACAGTTTGAAGAAGCTTTTCAGAAGGAAATGGAGTCTGGAGATTTTAGCCTCATAACACAAGAAGGGTTCACTAGAACATTTTCTGTGGGCAACCTTTACCACAGATGTAAGACTCTGTCTGACTCAGCAGGGCAGGCTGAGCACACCATGCTGCATACAAAATCAGTAACAGAAAAAGGGTGAACAACCGCAAGTCAACCCACAAACCCAAAACAATTCTGAGCCCATATTAATTGGCTCCAACTTTTCTGAGAACTGTGAATATCTTCATTCCCTTCCACAGACGGTCAAGAGACAATGTTAGATTGCTGAGTGTTTTGTCTAGATTAGAAAAATTTAACTTGTGTGTTTCCCTTCTTCTCAAGGGACTTTAAATCACCCAAGTGTGTCACATGCATCTGATTCTTCCTTGCGCTTTTGTCTCCAGAGTAGAAAGCACAGTTAAAATGACACTAAAAAATTCAGTGGGGTCTGGGTTGAAAGCCTGGGTGAGGTCTGCCTTGCCTGACTTCCAACAGCAGGGAGGCTTGGCCACTGTCAGGGTCTTCTCTTCACAGACACTCTCATCCATGTTACAAAACACTTGCAACTCAGATTTGGCCTCCTTATCCTGGTCATATGAACTTTCCACAGGTCTTGGAGATTTGTAATACTTTCCTATAGCACTCTCTGACTTGCTGGCCATGCTCCAAATACTTTTGAAGTTGTGGTCTGACTTCAGGGATGGTTTCTCCTTTGGTGGCTATTATTGTGGTTCTCAGAGCTAGTCCACCCAGAGCAAAATGATTCGTTTGCCTCACCATGAATCCCTGCCCGGGGCTGTCTCCACACTGATCACAAACAGAACTTCAAAACCAATGGAAGCCCACAGCCTGCAGAATATCCTCGCTAGCTTGTTTGTGATGAACAGAAATGGATCTCGGAACATTTCCCTACCCAGATATATTTACCCAGAGTCTCGCAGGGATATAAGTGCTGGATTATGGAAGAGTGAGACAGGAAACAGATCCACTGCACATCTAGGGTTATGCCTTTAGCATGTCATCAATATATAGATGTGTGTGTGCGCATGTGCTTTTTTGAGACCCCTTATCCACATTTCCACACCCCATTTGATATCAAGGTTCTCAGGACTGAAGAGAATCACACCTTCCACCAACCACATTTGAAATTCAGACCTGCTACTATAAAGCTGCGGGATGTTGTGGTTAAGAACCTTGCCTATGTTGTTGCTGTGTGGTTGTCTATGGGCAGTAAAAAATAAAGCATCCTGCTCCAGAAGACATCCAGTTTGAATGTTAAGCACAAGGGACAGAGAGACAAGTCAGAAGATGACACAAAACAAGGAAACAACAATCATTAGCATGGCAAATATTGCTGTGTTATCCCTGCAAATCAACTTGGGAGGCACCTCAGCAAAAGGGAATTTCAGAAGAGTGTGGTAGTTACGTAGGTGTTAATGATTGCAGATGGGACGAATGTCCTCATCTGACTAGTCTCAATCTTAATAATCCTTAGAAGTCCTGCTACAATGAAATTTTTAAGGGTCTCCAGAAGATGCTACAGCTCCTGAGGTACTCCATGAGGTAAACATTAGGGCATGAGCAGGCTTTGAGAGGTGTCCAAAAGCAAATCCAGGCAGCTTATATTTAGTTTACAAAGAGATGGGAGCCCACAGAGGAAGGTGAAGAGAGGGATAGACTATTTTCAGTGACAGTAATGTGTATGTTCTTTCAACAATGCTAGCAAAGAGCTCTATTTTCCACAAACCCCTGTGCTGTCCATGGCTGGGTTTCCTATAACGTTTCTGACAAGGGCATTACAGCAGGATATCCTCAGCCTTTTACAGAATCACCAGCAAAGCAGCATAATGTGAGGGCAGCCATAATAAAAGGCACCTCTTTTACTTATGTTACCTGTCACCCTAGTTGGAACTATTTCAGGTAAGAAAAACAGGCAAAAGCTTGTAGAAGGAAAATCCTCTGATATTAACTGGCACTATCCCTCTGTCCATGGCTACATTTAACTCGTGCTGTGAGTCTGTATTTCAGCTTCCTCATGTCTCACTCTAGATCCTGAAGAGTAATTTTTCTCCAGGTGGATTGTTTCTTTAAGGTACAGAGGCAGATTGGGTTTTGGCATTTCCTTGTTTTTTTTGTTATATACTGTACCTTCAGGGACCAAACCTTCCAACTTTGTCTCCTCTGTTTGAAATTATGTTTATACTTTGGCTGTAAATACACTTTCCATAAGGGAAATGCATTCAGTAAGGAATTTGGAGAATGCATTTTCATCTGGGAAATAGATTTATTCTTCCAGTTTGCAGCTGTGCAATTTGAAATGGCAAGACTTTCAGAAATGGGACAACTTATTCTTGTTTTAACTATATAGATAGTAATGCTATCTCAGGAATTCATGTTTGACAATCTTGCCTTCAAAAGGAGCCTACAGAAACTCAGTGCTTCAAATCTTACCTTCTTATCATAACACAAATTCTCCCAGAGTGAAAGAAATATATGTTTGCAGGCCTAATTTATATAGGGTCTGACCACTGTAGACACTGTTCAGGTAAAAGGAAACACAATCAAAAATTTGCTTTGTTGATACCTTTTTGCCTCTTTTCTAGGATACACACCAATCATCACTACAGGAAGATGTGCTCTGGATCTACCTCACTGTTTTGTAAAGTGTTTAAGAGAAGTTGCATGGTGGAGCAGACTGAAATACCATGGTGCCGCCATGGTGGCAGGTCCTGCCACTGACTCCTCTTAGATTGTTTTAACAAGCCTGCCAGGCCAATGACATTTTTTCTTTCTACCAGGAAAAAACTATTAACCGCATTGGTTGTTGGCTAGGCTAGAGCCCTTCTTGGAGATGAGGTCTCTAGCACAGTGCAGTGCAGCTCTATCTTGCTTTGATTCTAATGAAATTCATTGTAATGCTAGCCAGAACTCTTTTCCTTTTTTTTTTAAGTGGCAACTCTCTGGAATTTGAAAAACACATTTTCCTTGTGGTTAATTACATTTCATCAGATTGGGAGTCCTTTTCTTTTCAGTGACGAAAACCATAAAATAAAAAAGCAAGAAAGTTACACAAAACCACTTTTGGTTCCCTATTATTTGTGGAATACAATTAGAGGCTAAAGGAAATTGTTCTTTGGTAACTGTGGTACTAGCCATTATTAAATCCCCGCATCTACTTTTACGTTACATTCTCAGTTCTTTATGGACAGACTCGTTTGGATTTCAGCTGCTGCACTACTGAAAAAAGATCACTCAGTTTGAAAATAGGTACTGTTTGGCCTTGTTCAGGACATAGGAAAACTTCATCTGGACTAACGAGTGTAGATTGTCAAGAAATAGTCCTTTAGGTAAAAATGGGTATTATTTCCTGTCAGAAAAAAAAAAATAATGCTGTCAGATGATGGTGGAAGATAGTTTTCTATATTATCTTAATTTATTATCACTAGCCTGATGAGACTAGAGACGTTTCGCATCATCTTGGTTTGAAAATTCACACTGCAAGTTTCCTGCAGGTGATTCAAGGAATTATCTACCTCCTCTGTACCTGGCAATTCTAGGAAAAGCATCATGATTCAGTTCACTGGCTTTAGATTCTAAGGAAGATGATAGACATAGTCCTCTTACAAAGAGATGACATCTATTTCCAAAGTACTTGAAACCTGACAGGAAGTGGTTAAAGAAAAAAAAAACACCAGCAACCCAGAACTGAAGTGATTTGGGCAAAGCCAAACACAAGACGGTGAGACGGACAGAGACAAAAAAAATTTGCACCCACTGGACAAATAAGTGTTTTATCCTAACATCACAGCAAACATTTGGTAAGTGGCATCTTAGTCCTGGCCACCTAAGTTTATTCTAAATTTACTTTCCATTGTTCTGGTCAGATTACATTGTTAACTCCCATTAAATTTTTTGCAGGCAAATTTAGATGTATCCTGGCTGTATCTGTGCGGGTCTGAGGACTCTTCTCAGCATGAACAATTGTTTTTGGATAGTTTGTCCAGACTCAGTTTGATGAGGGGCTTCACCAAAGAAAAATTACTAATTTGAGAGGCATACCCAGAGAGTTTAGAAAAGTTTGTTTTAAAGTGAGGATGATATCAGCTCGAAGTCCAGTGTTGTACAAAAGGACAACATTTGATTGGTTTCTGTAGCCGAATTCTTAGTGAATATCAGGAGTTTAAGACATTTTCTGCAAAGTGAGTGGTGTTTACCCTAGAGGTCTTGCTTTTTGCTCTGTGCATCTGGTAAAAGTAGATATTTTCTGGTGTTTTTTATCTATGCTGAAGTCTTTGCTGCACCAAATCAGAGAGCAGATTTCTAGGCAAGAGGAAATGTATGCTCATGTAATATGAGTGCTGGTGTAAACAGGCCTTGTGAGTTCACTCAACAGTTCCTGTATCACTTGTGCGTGTTCTAGTGAAATGAAAAAATTGCTGTTAGAAACACTGTATCCTGTCGTGTCATGTCATCCCTGTTCCAGTGGCTAACAGTTTCCCTTTAAGAACTTGTAACATATATAACATGAGTTTTTTCAATTTACAGAGTCTGGAGAAGGTCAGGTGCAGCAGATGTAGGAGACTTCACACAGCAGAAAGACTGGAGATGCTAACAAAGTTTAATTGACACACTTCTTCACTTTTCCTTTTTTCTTCTTAAGAATTTGACTTATTTGGGGTGTTGGTCTTGTACAAAGAAAATTTTGTACGACTGGGTAACAGATTTTCTGTTCTTCCATGTAATAGGGCCTATTTTCAGTATGCAAAAATCCAACTGGAAAATGAAGGTTATCATCCTTTTAAAGGTCAAAAACTCATAGTGCACAGAGATTCATGTTGACTTCATAGTACGCTTAGCCATAGTTAGAGCATGCCAGTTTCTCACAGTGAAATTGCACTCCAGATAGAGGTCCTACATAGAGGTGGCTATTTGTAGTTTCCTCTTCAAATAGACAAGGGATAACATGTTCACATGGACTGAAGCCAGAAATTTTTAGCTGTGAATATCTCAGAGGCATCATCTAATACCAAGATTTAAAGTGACAATTTGTAAGAATAATGATGACATTATTCTCTGCTTGTAAGGCCAATTATTGCCTCTAATTCATGATGTTCTAGTTACAGATGAGGCAGCTTTTCCATTACAAGCTTCTTCTCTGTGTCTGTGTCACTTGAAGCTGACATTTTTCACAGTAGCTGTCAGTCCAGTCATAAGAGGATTTTATGATTAATGAGATTCACTTTTTGCTGTTTCCAAGGTGCTTCAGATCCCACATACTAGAGGGAAAAGTGGGACACTTAAGGCTGATGTGTTCAGCCTAGAACAGTGTCAGCTTTTCTACTGAAGCTTAGCTGTACATAGGTGATTTTTTGTCACA
This sequence comes from Eulacestoma nigropectus, assembly GCA_013397775.1. Taxonomy (NCBI): domain Eukaryota; kingdom Metazoa; phylum Chordata; class Aves; order Passeriformes; genus Eulacestoma; species Eulacestoma nigropectus. The sequence continues at coordinate 718,611 of VZTE01005072.1, read as the reverse complement.
ATGACCAGAGGTTTTGGTAAAGTAGAAAAACATTAATGTCTTCTCTGATGTGCAGCCATGCCCACACAGTTCTCTGAAAGTGAGTCTTTTGAAATGCAAATGGAAACTGTGTGATCTTCGCCTTGCGTTGAAGGGAAGGTTGTAGAAATGCATGCTCTTCATATTTTTTTTGCTTCCTTCGGTTATTTGTAATATTGTTTTTGGACAATGTTAGATTTTATTTCATCAGTTTTCCTTTTGATTTTTGTCAATTTTTCTACCTGTTGTATTTGTGCTATGGTAGCTTTTAGAGTCTCCAACTGGTAAAGGGCCCTGTGGTTCTTTGTATGTACATAACACTGGAATTTCAATGGTGTGGAACAAAGCAGGATTGTTTAAGCAGAGAGACGACTGACAGGAATACCACTGAGGTACAGAGATAGTAAATACCTGAGAGGTAAAGAGAAAGTAAATAAGGAAATTAATATTTCTCATATAAAAAGAATTAGGGGACGCCAAATTAGACCAAGGTGTAGCATGTTCATAACAAAGGAAAGGACATGGCTCTTCACATAATATGTCGGTGACCTGTGGGCCTCCTTCCTCCAAAAATATTGCAGGCTTAATTTTGCCTGGATTCAGAAGGAGACAGGACAAATTCATGGAAAACAATTCATCCTGTTCCACCTGGAGGGTGGTTAATTCATAGAGAAATGCGTGTGGCTTACGGCGTTTCCAGAGCCACAAAACTGTTAACAAATGTGATAATATTCTGGAGAAGTGTAATTGCAGCTCTGTCCTGACCTTACATGGATTCTTAAGTATCTGGTTTTGTATGTTGATGGGATTTACCACATGGGCCTTTGGTGTGATCCAGTTTGATTCTTCTTATGTGCTTTATATTGCAGTCCTTGAATTGTTTTTTTCAAGAAAAAGAAATGAGCTCTGGGGAGGAAATCCATATAAAAGTGGTTGTTGATCTCAACATAAGTCTGGTGGCATTCAAAGAAAGTCAGCTTCTCATAGCAGAACTAAAGAAAACCTAAACAAATTTTGACAACTGAAGGTGCTGGAAATGTAATTATTTCCCACATGTATACACAAGGGCAGCTCAGGATGGCTCAATCGAATGGATACAAAAGTATTGGAAATAGGAGGGGTAATATTTAGACATGTCTGTTTCATCATGGGAAAAAAAAAATCTCTTGAAAATAAGAGCAAGCTTCCCCTGAGTTGACCCAGTCTTCAGACTGGTTCAAGAAAGCCCTCTGGACTTAGTAAATTACTGAGAAAAAGAAAATACATATGTAATGATGTCTAAGGCTGTCATTGATTTGCAGATTTCTGTCACGAGCAGTTGATATGGTCAAGCCTTCATACAAGGATGTTACTGTCTGATGATCTCAAGCTGTCTGCTCTCAGGGTTTGGAAATAACTTAAGGTGGATGAAAACTTCATACTTTCTGCTAGCTATCAAGAGTCCAGAGGCTGTGCATTAAACGCAATCGTTACACTGTGAAGTCCAGAAAATAATCCATACAAACGCTGGAAAGTCCAGTGTGCTTATATCCATGTGACAAAGCACAGACCTGTAAGCTTTATACAAAATGTGTGCCAGCAATGAAAAGTGAAGAATGGTTCACAGACGCATTTACAGATAAACTCTATTTTCTCTATATTCTATAAGCTAGAGCTTTTTGCCTCTTTGTAGTGTGTTCTGACTGTATCAAATACTTCTTCTGTCAAGTAACTGAAGGTGACACTATATTGGTAAGTGGATTGGGAGCTATTTGATTCTGATGGGTCAGGGAACTGCAGAGGTCTGCTCTGGGATCCATTGATAGATCAAGCTTTCTGGAAAGGCTAAAGTAGACAGGTACTCCAGCAAAGAGTGAAGCTGAGGTTTTGAGGGACTTGAAGAATGAGAAGCTCAACAAGTATATATGATCACTTTCTCCTGCACCTAAAAGCTGGATGGGACCCAAAGGGAAAACTGTGAATGACAACTTATTTAAAAGAAGGATTTTGCTAAATGCAGGGACTGTTGTATCTGTAGCCACCTTTGAAGTGAGTCCATTTATCCATCTCTATCCAATAAGCATTTCGTGAACTTTTCACTGAGAGCCCACACAGGCCTCATTGCCAGCAACAACTGCTCACACACACTGTTGAGTAAGGAAACTTGGAAACATAAACTCAAATTTTTGCTTAAGGATTTAGGGGAATGAACTTGCAAAGTCATGTTAGCATGTTACAGGAAAGAGCCAGACTCTGCAATTACCCAAAGAAGAAGGGAAGATTTACAGTAAAATTTCTTTCCCTTAGGCAGGCACATCCCAGCTGCCTTATCCTGACACTTTTTGACACTTTTAGGGAGGGATAGGGGTAAATTTTCTTAATTATGCTAATTCATCTAGTAAGATTTCGCTCATAACAGCTCTTCCTCATTGCATGTTTACTTCTTTGCTGCACTTCATTGTTTATCTTTAAAACCTCCAGAAATCTGGCACCCAGATTCTTAAGCCACAAACAAGGATCACAGTCATAGAGACAACAAAGCTGTAATTTGTATTACTCAGTTTTGTGTTCTGTTGTAATATTGTCCAACTGCCAAGGACTCAATTTTGATCTTGCTTTGTTCTGTTGTTAAGCTCACTAGAGGGAAGAGAATGGAAAAGGGAAGTGGTTTTCTGAAGAACTTAGCTTACATTTAGGAACCTCAGGGACATTATCTGATTTTCAAGGTTATATATATTAAGAAGATGTTTTCTTTTCTATGTGTTGCTTTCCCTAAGAAAAACCCCGGTGTTTTTCTGTCACTTTAAAATTTTGTACGCCTACACTGGTGCTCAAAGGGAAAGTCCCACCCTAGTATTCCAGTTCCCACTCTTCTGCTTCTGCTGGCATAAACATTTATGCAACAAAACAGTCAGCCAGGTCTAAGAACATATCAGCTGAAATAGATCATTAAAAAACATACTTAAAATCCGTCACACTTGAGCTATTGTAAACCTGCACGTATCCTTCACCCAGCACAAGGAAAGCCTTCTGAATTGCAATAGGCTGCAGCATGAGATGTGGCTGCCTCTCTCAGAGGTGATAAGGCTTTTCATGGGATTGAGCTCATACACTTCATCTCTGCAGCAGCAGAGAGCACCAATGTCTTCATCCTGCATTTGCAGGGTGAATCTTCCATCTGTGATAGTAGTGTGTCCTAGTGTTTCCAAGGGGATAGCTGACCTGCTGAATTAAAAGTGCTGTCTCTCTTTATCTTGCCCCAGAGAGACGTGTATTAGTCAGGAGAGCCTGCTCCTTAACTGCGGGTGGGTCTAGCATTTTACTATTGGCCTGTTATGTTGTAACCACAGCACTCAGATCTTTAGATTATTGCAGGGAATTGGTATAACTGCTTGAAAGATTTGCTGTCTTCCCCTTGTTATTCTTGGAGCAAAGCATTCATGCACAGATTGACACAAACTAGGCCACACTCTGTTCTTGTTCATAGTTATTCCAATGGGACTTGACTGTTTCCTTGGCAATACATATGCTACACGGAGTAAGACATTTGCATCGGGGTCTTCTTTTATATTTTCAGAGCTGTGCTGGCACGAAAGGACCAGGTTGCATTCTTGAACCCTGTTTTCTGGCTCCAGTCAACACTTGGCACATAGGGAGACAAAGAAGAGGAGACTAAGAGGGAGATACTGCTGTCCATGTCAATGCATGCGACTCAAAGAGCAGAAAAGAGATGACTGACAATCCCAGTGAACTTAAAATTTGAAACACTTTCTGGAAAATGAAATGGAGCTATTTTGTATTCCTTGCCAAGTTTTAAACTTCTTTTCGTAACCACCAGAAAAATGTTTTTATAGTGCTATTAATAGAGTGAAGGATTTAAAAAAATTAACAGATGGGATTATTTTTGGGTTTATTATTCACCAAAAGACACATTTCTGCCCTGAAAAAATAATAGGTGCAGTGTCCATCACTGTCCACAGGGAGGGGAACAAATCCTAACTCCTAGCATGCACCGGGATTTTTGAGGAGAGAAGGCAGCTCATCCACACTTGAACAGAGTGAAAAGAATCTGATTGCATTTTACTAAACAGGCCAAATGTCCTGGCCGAGACTGCAGGGTGAGTTTACATTTTGTTTAGATAGAGGCAATTTTAACAATCTGTCTGAACCTGAAGAGAAAGAACGACGTGTTTCTTAAATATTTCTGCAATAGCAATACTGTTTTACTAGATCAGAGGTGTACGTAACCAGTAGTAGGATCATGAGCAGGAAATAATGAGAAAATAAGATTAAATTGAACTTTAAAAGGTACAAAGCAAGAGAACTGTTATGTCTGCTGTCCTGGTCATGCTGAATCTAGGTCCAAGCTGTTTCCTCCATTTGTAGAGTTCTTGAGGGCAAAAGCGTTCTCCTTCATTATGCCAATCAACATTTCTTTCCTGCATCTCCTCTTACATTCAAGAGATGTTTTGTTTAATCATTTCCTCTTACACTCTCCAAAAAAAGCACTCTTTTCCACCTGTTTCTACACAGATCTGATGCTAGCAATTCTCCTCTTCATGACAGGTTAGTCTGTGCTTTGGTCAAACCATTTTGGCACAGGATGGAATAAAAACTGACCAACTTGATCTGATGGAAGATGTCCCTCCCCCTGGAAGGGGGATTGGAACTAGATGATCTTTAAGGTCCCTTCCAATCCAAATCACTCTGTGATTCTATGATCCTATCTCCTACAAAGAGTTTGAGGGTGAAAATGTGGTGACTTAACCTGTTCCATACTTCTTAATGTGAGGGGCGATCCCTTGGCAGAGGCATACCTCCAGAGTACACCAAGACTGTGCTTCTCCATCACGTCTTTTCTTCAAGGTGGATAAACAGTGCAGGTGCACTAACTCACAACCATAGTTCTCCAAACATCAGAGCCATGTGAGCGTGGGACCATGATGACATTGGCAGGGCTAGATATCTGCCTGGGGTGCTTTTGTACTGTGCCCCATTCATGGGGCTTTAAGGGATTTGAGAAAAACCACAAAAAAAGGTGGCCCTCTAATCATGTCCCTTAGCAAGGAAGTCCAGAGCCTTCACTCTTAGTTTAATGTTGATGCCTATTTTGTAGATGTTTGAATGCAGCCACAGTGCTCAGGATGCTGGTCAGCCTGAATTGAGTCTAGTACAAAGAATCTCCTCCCATGAATGTTGCTGGACCGACAGTGGCAATGGGGAAATTCAAGTCAAGCTGATCCACATAAACTAATTATACTGACCTGTCAAGCTCTTACGTCATTCTCACTATGGCACTGCAAAATTCCATGAGAAGGCCTATTTAGAGAATGATAAAGACCAGGTTATAGCTTAAAAAAGAACCTGCACTGTTTCTAGTTAAAAGGATTCAAAATTTCAGGAGAATTCAAAACAAAAAGCGAGAAAATATTCTGATGTTGAAAGCCACTGTAGCAAAATAATGTAACTTTTTTTACATCTTGAGTGGGAAAAATGTCAGCTGAAAACATTACCTGCAAAATCAGCCTGTTTTATTGAGATGAAAAGGATTCCTAACGTATGCTATGGATCTGTGCTGGAAGTTTTGCTAGAACATGTTTTGCTCAGCTTTCACATGAAAGTGTGACATACCTTTTCTTCATGGTTTTTCCTAATACATGCAGAGACATACTTGTTCAGATTTGTTTAGATCAAGTTTGTTTTCCTGGGTTTCTTCTAAAGGAGTTTTGGTTCTGAGTGGGAGACACTTTTGAGTCATAATGACGTGTGTGTGACTGATAATGCAACTGATTAAACACTGAAGAGTGGGCAAAACCTAAATAATTTCTGGCTGGTCTGTAGTGCAGAGCTTAAATTGGGGATGACGCTCATGACACTGCAAACATCTGGAGCTCTTTGTAATTGAACACGTGATTCAGACACAACTTGGTACTGCCTGAGACTGGAGTGGGGAAGTCACTTGCTGCAGGGATGAATAGTGCTGGAAGTAATAATAGGCTATGCTCTTCTGAAAGCACAGATGAGAAGAAGAATAATATTGTTATTTTTCATGCAGATATGAAGTCAGAGATTGAAGACTGCTTGTAGGAAGACATAACTACTTAGCTGCAGGTAAGCAGAGTTTAATCAAGCCATGTTCTGTTACACAGAGATTTGTTTCTATCTGTGAGTAAGGCACACTGGGTAGTCCTTCCTGTGAGTAGTAGCAAAAATTCAGGGAGATGATATAAAAACCATTTTCTTCTCAAATAAAGCCTATAATTAAGTTTATCAGGCAAAGTTTTCTGTCATATTTTTTCTGTAACTTGTGTTACAGTGGGGTAAAATAGATCAGTAAGAGTTTTCATTTCCAGGATAAAAATATTCCATGACATATCTGTGCTCTTGAGAATATGTGAAAATTAACTTTGTGAAGATCCCCATTTGGCTACTTGCCTAGAGCAAGTAATATTAAAAAAAAAAAAAATAGGAAGAAGAAGAAAAAGAAGATGAAGAAGAAGTAGAAGAAACTGAAGAAGTGCAATTTAGAAAGTGGCTAAACTGTCCAATAGATTTTCCTGGCCTAGATTTCCAAATAGCCTGGTGTTGCTACATCTTCTTTGTGTAACTTAAAAAGGGAAAAAAAAAAAGGAAAAATAAAGTGGATCTTTATTTTTCTCTGACGGACAAAAAATTAAAGAATTGCTGCACCATGATGCTCAAGAACTCAGCTAAAATACATGCACTTTTGAAGTTAAATCGCCAAGTTTCAGTCCTGAAAATACTTAGGACAACTTAGGTTTACATTTGTGGTATGGTCTATGGGCTTCAATGCTAAAGAAAGACGTAAGAGCTTGCATGATGTTTGACAGGACTGTAAGTTACAGTTTGGCTGCTGTGCTTCTGTCTCTGGCAGGACTGCGAAATATTACAGCAGTCTGAATTTAAATACTTTGATTCATTGCTTTACTGTGTAGAGAAAATGTCTGTAACTCAGAAGCTGAAATTATTCTTGGGTAGGAGCTGTCTTTGGATTTTAACAGAAGTGTCAGTAAAAGGCTGCTGTAATGTACAGGAGCAGAATTCCAATCAAACCTTGAAAGAAAAACTTGATTGTCTAAAAATATTAAGCTGTTTGAAATGGTTATGTATTTTTTCTTTTCCACTTACGAGGAACATATAAAGCAGTGGAGTTTGCAAATGCCTGCCTTCACATTTCAAATTGTGTAGCTGCTGCAGACATATAGTGCTTTGTGTAACATTGCCCAGCAGACATAGGTACCATGTGCAGGTTTTTTTAGTCTGGGATGCAATTTGGGATTGTAGAAGCCCTTAGTTAACTGTAATTTGGGGGCAGGAATCAACAACTCCCCATGTACTAATTCATTTTGAAGTCATGAGGTTTTGGTTACTCTTGTGTGAGCAGGCTGTGTATTCCTCTCACAAGTGTAGCACATCCTTGTAGCCCAGTTTCTCACTTGCCAGCCAGAAAGTTTCCACCTCGCAAATGGTGGCTTATCGTGCTAGAGATTAAAGTGAAAATTTAAAATCAAGGACTAGGCGTGGGCTCAGATCTCCCTTCCACGCAAATCCAAAGTGAACCAACTTGGTAAGCAGTTGTTAGTAGCAATTAGTTATTGTTATTAATTTTAATTGTAAGAACTATAAATCATCAGTCGTAACAACAACGCCACCACCACCACCACTTCCACAAATATGTTGATAGGTTAATTTCACTAAGGTAGGTATGTGGCACCATCTGAACGTCATTTTCTCCAGGAAAGAGAAGTATTTCACAACAGTAAATGGAAAAAGCAAGACATATCTTGTGACCTGAATATCTGTACAGATCAAGGCATGAGAAATTCTTTGGAGCAGAATAGAGCTGGACAGGAATAGAAATGTGCAGTACAAAAGCAGCTATCAAACAATTCCATGTTTCTCATGAGTTTTTTCTAATTTGGTTTCAAACCAAGAAAATATCTCTAAATGAAGGCTTTGTCAAAACTACATGTGTTTTCATGGACTGGGGAGAAGCAAACAGTGGAGACAGCTTGACTTCAGCAAGGCTTTTGACAGTTTCCCCTACATGCTCATAGGTAGCTCAGGAAGTGTGGGTTAGCTGAGAGGACAGTGAGGTGAATCGGGAACTGGCTAAATGACAGAGCTCAGAGGGCTGTGACCAGTGGCACAGGGTGTAGCTGGAGGCCTGTAGCTGGTGGGGTTCCTCAGGGGTCAGTGCAGGGTTCAATCTTGTTCAGCTTATTCATCAGTGACCTGGAAGCAGGGACAGAGTTCCTCAGCGAGTTCCCTGACAACACAAAGCTGGGAGGAGTGACCAATACCCCAGAGGGCTGGGCAACCATTCGGTGACACCTGGACAGGCTGGAGAGTTGGGCAGAGAACAAACACCTGAAATTCAACAGAGGTAAGTGCAGGATCCTGCACCTGGGGAGGAACAAACCCAGGCCCCAGTACAGGCTGGGGGCTGAGCTGCTGGAAAAGAGCTCTGTGGAGAAGGACATGGGGGTCCTGATGGACAAGATGTCCATGAGCCAGCAGTGTGTCCTGGGGGCCAAGAAGGCCAATGGGATCCTGGGGTGCATTAGGAAGAGCATTGCCAGGAGGCTGAGTGAGGTGATCCTGACCCTCCACTCAGCCCTGGTGAGGCACATCTGGAGTGCTGTGTCCAGTTCTGGGCTGCTCAGGACAAGAGAGACAGGGAGCTCAGGGAGCAGGGCCAGTGGAGGGCAACAAAGATGATGGGGTGGCTGGAGCATCTCTCTAAAGAGGAAAGGCTGAGGGAGCTGGGCCTGTTCAGCCTCAAGAGGAGACAACTGAGAAGAGACCTTATCAATGCACAGAAGTATCTGAAAAGGATGGAGTCAGACTCTTTCCAGTGGTGCCAACTGACAGAACAAGGGACTATGAGCACAAAATTCCACACAAAGTTCCCCTGAATATGAGGGAGAACGTCCTTACTTTGAGGGTGACAGAGCACTGGAAGAAGTTGTCCAGAGAGGTTGCAGAGTCTCCTCCTCTAGAAATGTTCAAGACTTGTCCGGACACGGTCCTGTGGAACCCATTCTAGATGAGCTCCAGAGGTCCCATCCAAGCCTAATGATTCTATGACCTAAAGATAATTAATGAATATAAGGAAAATTGGTAAAATCTAATCTAATCTGAAGACTATAAAGGCTTTGTGATCCAATCAAAAATTACACATGAAATCTACATAAGATCCAAAAAAATTAGATAAATTAGATATGTTCATGGGTATGACTAGCATGATGACAATTAAGATTGTGTTGTGCAAAGTGGTGATAGGTATCTCGTTATCTTTTAAGCAGTGGACCTCTGGAGTCTGGACGGGGAAGAAGTGCTGGCCTTGCTTCTTCATCCTCAGCAGTGACCCAAAGATAGTACAAACCTGTTGGTTTTCCCTTATGGATCTTTACTACCACATGGAAGGTAGCCCCAGAGTAGCACGCAGTCATTTATGCTCATGCAAATTTGCTTCTTAATGTTACATATTTTCTTGTCTCCCTTTCCACAGCTCAGGGACACTGCAGAAAAAGGGACAGGGACACCAGTCCTGCCAACAGCAGGGAGTGAGTTGAATATGAAACTGCTGCTGCATATTTAGGTGTGTTGGAGAAGAAAGGGAAGGGGAGGCATTTCAGACCTGTAATAAAGGGTACCAGAAGATCTCAGGGCTGCTTCTGAGATCCTCTCGGCTGGACTGGGCCAGCAGCTCTACCTCACCTGGTTGTGTTCAACTTATCCCAAGAAAAATAAGTGAGGAAAAACAAAAAGGCTGCCTTGACCTATTTGTCTAGTCTTCCTTTCCAGATAGAAATAGGACACAATTCCTCTGACCAATTTAGCTATTCCGCAACATGACATTCCAGGCTAGCAGGAGACTGTATTTCCTCGGGTGCTCCCACATGTTTCTGCAGTTCTCTTGCAATTGGGCTGAAACGAAATGCATCCTCCCACATATCCATTCTGCTTTCCAGAATAAGAAGGAAATCTCTACAATTTGTCCAGGGATAAGAACTTGCATAGCAGATGCCTAATCTGTTACTGGTCTGTCTGAACTCCGTGTTGTAGAACTACTGACTGAATTTGCCAGCTATTTCAGTGTATCACCTTTTCATTTTTCCTACTGTCCTCAATTTCTTTTTTTTTTTTTTGGTGACACAGATGATTGCCATTTTAGTTGCCCAAATGGGACTATGGGTAAGAATGCTCAGCACTAACAGTTTAGAGTAATACACTCATGTGCTTACCAGGCAGAATTAGCACAAGCAGGGGCCAGGTAGAAAGTAAGCTGGACATGAGCCTGCTGTGTGCCCTTGCAACAAGGAGACCTAAGTGTGCCTAGGCTGCCTCAAAAGAGAACAGCTGGCAGATTAAGGCACGCATCTTTTCCACAATCTTCTCATCCTAAGGAAGGAAACATTCATCTCTCTCTTATGCTTGAGTTGTTTATCAATGTATCACAGGAAAACTTTATTCCCCTGTTAGACAGAGCTAATTGAAAAGAAGCAGTTCTGAAACCTGAAGCACTGAAATCATGTTTGGGCTGAACCATGTGCTTTTTACTTTATGATTGAAATGGCTCATGACTGCAGCCATAAAGTGACTTGTTACTTCAAACTGCAAAAGGCAAAGAACATATATGTTGGCTGACTCAGTTCAACAACACCTCAGCTGAGAAGTTACAAATCTCAGTTGTTAATATCAATAGGTAACCAAAACTGATTTAATGTTAGGTTTGTAATCATATTAATTTTTCTTGTTTATTTAATAAAAAAAGTTCAGCTAATTGAAGGCCTCTGCAAGCACAATAAGAACTGGTACAGATATAGCAAGATCAAACTTAGTTAAATTACTTTAACTTTTCATGTAGACACTGAGCATAAGATCCTTATTTTAGGGCTTCATATGTCTTTTAAGAAAACATTATGGTACTGTTCTCCTCCCTTCTTCTACCAAATTTAAGGTGACTATAAATTAAAAAAGCAACTACTGCCCTAATGCTGACTTGAGCTGACTATGCTTGTTTGTTCTCTTAGGCAGGAATGTTTAGCCCTGAAGAAATTGTGAGCAGTACTTTTACTTTTTAGAATTTTTGTATTGAAGGATAAACTCAGTCAAACAGATGAAGATCAGACTGAATTGCTGGTATTAACATTATTTTTAGCCCAAAATTTCATGTATGACTGTGACTAGAGATGTTGCTTCAGCTAAAGGTGCAAGAAACCTCACAGTAAACAATGACCAAATATGAAAAGGAATTTCTGTCTCCTACTTAAAATGTCAGTTTATATTCCAAGGCAGATGTGATTTTATTCTTCTCATAAGCAATCTTTGTCCTGTCTCATGTAATTATATGTGGTTGTTTGGGTTTTTTTTTTAATTAGAGGTAGAAATATTTCAGATTTTTTACGATATTTAATCTGTCTTTCTGGTCAGCCTCAGGGAGATGTTTCAGCAGCTAATTCCCCAGGTTAACAAAGTGCAGTATGGGAAGACACTTCTTTTCCCATCACTTTTAGACCAATTGCCTTTCTATCTTCTTCAAAGCATTCCAGTTCCTTTTGGTTGAAAGAGAGCAAACAGGAGAATATCGTAACTTGTCTTCTTGCAGCCAGAAATCTACTGCTTACTGCTACCTTCTCCCTTCTCTTGTCAGCTTTTGCTTGCAATTAGCCCTTTGACTCAGAGTAGTTCTTTCTGTACTGACAGCACATGAAATAGTGTGTGAGAGACTGGTTCAGTGCCAAAATATGACTGCATTTCCTGGCAGTTTTGCCGTTGTATTAAATTACGGAATTATGACCACTGAAATCTGCAATATTAATTTTAGTCTTCAATCCAGTGATTTTCATTCCTTTACCTGTGCAAGAGCTTTCCCTTGTGTGGTTTGGCTGGTTTGTTTTTGTTTTTCTGGTTGCTTCTAAGCCCAGACGGTCTCTTACATATTTGTTTCATACTGACAGGGGCACAGATTCCAGACGCATCTCTGCTACTCTTAGGTTATCTGTTGCTATCGTGTACCTGGGAAAGTACTATGCACCCAGAAGAAATGTCAGGAGCACTTCCCAAATATTTACAGACAAATCCTTCTGAAGGCAGCTGTGTTCCTAAGTGCTAAAGTCTGTAGGGATGCAACTGTAGATGACAATAGTGCAAAAGGCACTAGGCCATGATTAGTGAAAGGGTAAGCATGCCCTCTGCAAACTTGATATTATTTGGTTTATTTTAACCCCCTCTTGTGCACACCAGAAGTGCACACAGCTCCTTTTCAACTGTTGAGGTAGCATATAATTTGTTGAACTACAGCAGTACAGCTTTATCTGAATCTCAGGCCCTCCACTTATCAACTGTGTCTCTGTTTCCATTAAAAAGTTTCACAGATCCTTGCTGGACTTGTTATACCTGGATTTCAAGGCATGTCATTCCTGCATGGCCAGGCAGGACCCCTCCCGGGTCATGAGGAGGGCATGCTACCAGCAGGCCAGCTACCAAATCCTGATGGCACAGCTGATGAACTTTGTCCAGTCCATCCTGCCAGCCTCCAGAAAAGTTGGCAGAATGAGAATGGTGTCACTGAAGCTGTCAGAGGAGCAGTCCTGGCTTCATCTGTTTGCCATGTCTTTGCTTAACCTCCCTTTTCAGGCATCTGTGTTCAAATGGTAATCATGGACCATCAGCTTCTTTTCTAGGTGGGAAGGAATGGTGAATTTGGGTCCCCACAGAAGGGAGCTCAAACAGACACTGTCCTCCTTCTGAGAGAGGTCAGTACTTTATTACTTCAAGAAATGCTTGCTGGAGAAAATAAGGGAAGTCCCTATATTACCGTATTTGCCTCATCCAAAGGGCTGATGGTTATTTCCTAGGGTTTGCTGAGATGCATGGTTGGGCTGATGGTGCTACACTGCTGCCAGAAAATTGCTGCAGTTAGATCTTCCTCCTATACACTATAGGGAAGACAAACTGCCACATTCAGGGACTGTGAAAACAATGTCTAACCAGTCCCATGCTTCACACAGATGTTCTTTGTTTTACAGGTATTGAATGGAACCTGAAGTTTGTCAGAGGAACTGTAATTAATTTTAAAATTGATAAAACAAGCCCTGGAAGCCCCTGGAGAGCATGATTTACAAAAATGCAGCCATCTCCCTGTGACTGAACACTTAGAACAACATATTATGATGGAGGCTGGTGTTCTAGGTTCAGATGTCCAAAGATATTTAAATACATAGTTCCCATTCAGATTAATGAGATCCTGGGTAAAACAGTGTAATCCTTATGTGTTTTATTATCAAATATTGTCAGATCTTTATGACAAAACCATATGGCGTGGTTATTGGATTCAGGTTCAATTCCACTAAGGTACCTTGCCTGAAAAAGCAAGTGATTTCAAGAGAACTGGGAATTCATCTTATTGCTGAACTCCTGCCAGCTGCTGAGTTACGTAAGTAGAAACTGTGCCACAAACCCTTTTATTGTAAACATAAATATCCTTAGGCCCTGTTGTTTATATTTTTGAACTCTTTCTATTGGAAAGACAAATGCTCACATACATGCACAGCCCTAAGTAGACAAACACAAGAATAGCACAGAGAAAAATAACACCAACCTCCAGTTAAGAATCTAAATGGCAGCTATAACATTTGCAAGTCCTTTTTCAATTATACTGGACTAAATATTTGAGCATGCTTTTATATTAATTGGAGAAATATTGCTTGGATAAAAGCCCCTCTTTCTGTCAATAAATAGACCATTGTTTCCTTGAAAATCTTCAAGTCAGTGTGAAAAACTCTAAATAGAATTAAATGCTGCCTCTAATTAAAAAAATATAATTTTTTTTTGGTCTTCATTGCATATGAAAAAACTTGTGTAAAACACCAACAGGAGAAGCTGAGTTTCTTGAAAGTAAGATTCAGAACTGGGCTGTGAATTACTTTCTTCATAATGAAAAGTGATCCAGTGTCTTGGATAAGGCAAAAAAGGAAGGAGCATGCCCAGTGGAAGCAAGGTCAGGTGACATGGGAAGAAGACAGAGATGCTGCTCACTGCTGTAGGGAGAAAATTCGTGTGACCAAAACACAACCAGGGAGTGGTTGGCACTGGAATAGGCTCCCCAGGGAAGTGGTCACAGCATCAAGCCTGACAGAGCTCAAGAAGTGTTTGGACAGTACTCTTGGGCACATGATGTGGATCTTGGGAATGGTGCTGTGCAGGGCCAGGAGTTGATCCTTGAGGGCCCCTTCCAACTCAGCATATTCTTTGATTCTCTGATTTAATTGCTGAAAAGCTGAAATATTTTAAAAGAGAAGGAGAGTCCTTTACAAAAATATTTTTTGTGTTTGTTTAGACTCATTCTATTTCTATCCTCCTGTTGTGTCCTCTGTCCTCACCATCTGAAATCATAGCTCCAGCATGGAAACCTCAAGGACGTGGTAGAACTTTCCTCCTGAGCGACCATCTTCAACAAGGATTTGCATACTTCTCGCTTCCCCTCCCACTTTCCACTCCAGCAGGATGGAGATGAGAATCAGAGGTAAAAAGGTGAAGATGACAGTTTGAAGTAAGAACAATTTACTGGAAACAGCAATGAGATAAGAAATTGTCATATATGAAATTAGGTAATTGGCTTTTGCATATAAAAATCATCTTATAACCACGTTAATAGTTATTAAAGTTGTTAAGATAGTTAAATTGTTAAACACCTCTCTGTGAACCAATGTCCCTCCCCAGCAAATGATCGATTGGTGAAAGGGACTTGTGATGGACCTTGGAATTCACCAATCATCTTGTGCCGTGGGGCAGGACAGTGGGGGGTTCTGGGAAGAGCTAAGAGGGGATAAAAGTAGGATCCCAGAGCCCTTCCCCCCCTCTCTCCCCATGGGGCCAAGCTGGTGAACATCCCCTGCAGCTGCCACGCCCTGGGTAAGAAGGGGGGGGAGGGGCCTATCTCTGTTCAGAGACCTCGTGGGTGTTTTTTTTTTTCTTTTTTTTCTTTTTTATTTTAAGTGAATTTTACCTCAGAATAGCTGAGGTAAATCCAGTGCTGAAGATTTCTGCTGTGGGTACATAGCCAATTTGGCCCCAAGAGTCTCTGATCCTGCGCTCCCGGGGTTTTTTTTTTTAATATGGTTTTAAGAATTCAGATGCTGTTATTTTTCCAAATTATTTTTTTGTAATAAACAAATTTTTTTTAATTAAAATAAGAGTTGTTCCTATTTTTAACAAAAACAAAAAATAACAGCAATAAAATTAATAAAAAGAGCATACAAAAGAGAGGGTGATTCACATGCAAAAGTGCTTACCGGAGATCCTGAGATAGTGAAACCGTGGCAGGTGGCTTCCCTCAGCCTACCAAGTTTGTTTGACTGAAACCCATACTTCTCAGAAGTCCAGAGAGTCCCTTCCCTCTGTCCCAGCAATGACCTGAGGTGGTATAGAATAACCTCCAGCTCCTGGCCAAAACTAGGACAATGGGGGAACAGGCTATATCCACAGTTGAAGAGCATGGCTTTGTGTTTCAGCCAAGCTCACCTAACAATGAGGTCCTGCTGGAAGAGGTGCTAATAACTCACTGCACCTCCGCTCCTTGATCTGTCAAACCAAGTGATCGTCTGCCTGCTGAGCTAGAGAATGAAGCAGAAATCTTCATTTCTGTTAAATCACAGACTTGATGTCCCACACACTGGCTAATGGAAGTGACTCCCATATAGGTGTACAGACCTAACTGTGGTGTCCATTCAAAGCTGATGCCATCAGGAGAGATTGACCAACTCTAAAGAATCTGTACACCAGGAATAATTTGTGTGATAACAGCAGCAGGACTCCTTTCCAACCTGGGTCTTATCAGGGAAATGTAAACCACAGGAGAAAAATCATTGTTCTTAATGTTTTACTGAAGTTGGCAGTATATTAGTACATATGATAACCCTAGGCACACACAGTGTCTTTCCCATAGCTTGTTTTGTTTGTGTGTCTGTGGGTATTATTCCCTACTCAAGAGGGCTCTCGTATGTGTTCTGTCTGCTTGCAGATGTACCTTCAGTGTGCTAGGCCACAGGGAATGGCAACTGTAGGCCTTGAGGTCTGTATCCTCCCTTCCAGCTATGCATGATCACATCTTGAATAATAAGGTGGCAGCTGCAAATGAAAAAAGGCTAAGTATTGCAGTAGATAATATCTTTCCTACTGTGATTTGCCACCTCTTGCCTTTCATGATTCAATATGATGTAGTCCTTAGAATGCAGAGCAAAGCCTCAGAAGTAGCGGTGGTCAGAATCTCGACAACTCGGTTCAAACACTTCACAACTTCTTTGACTGTTAAAAAAACAAGCGGAGAATAGCAAGATAACACTTTCCTCTCAAAGAACTGTGTGATAAACTGAAATGCAACTCATTTGGAAGAAAAGAATTTGTGCATTAAAGTGTAACTTTGAAATTTGATGGTTAAACTTGCATTTCCCTCTTTGAAAGTTTTGTTTCTGTCTTTTGATATTTTTGCATTGCATCTACTCATGTTAGCCCCTAGTAGTCCCTCGTGTCAGAGCAGCTCACTTGCTTCTGGATGAATTACCTGATGATACTTTAGGTAATGCCTGTAGGCCAAGAAAACAGAATTATTCCTTGTCTGACAAGCCTTACTGTGATCTGTGTATTTCAACAAGGTGATATTAACAGGACACAGTGACAGAAACCTTCATCCAATTCATTCAACCAAGATATGACACATAAGGGGATAAGAAGGAAAAAAATCACCAGAATCAAACTTGATATTTAAACTTTTTAGTAAGGCAAACCATCGTTCTTGAGGCAGTTCCATCTTGCCATCTTAAGATCCCCACCTGATCAGTTAAATTGCAAGTTGCTAATGATCACCATGGTATATTCAGAGAGGTTGACAACAACGCTGTTTTGGAGATGTCTTAACAGATGATACTAGTGTAAAGTGGAGTGCTGGATTTACCCTTAATTTCCTTGCAGCACTTACTATGGTATGCTGCTTTTAACTACCAGCAGGGAACTAAACTCCAAATATTCCCCTCCCTTTTGCCCCACCCATTCCAATAATGGATGAATAATGACAAGAAAATGTAAATTGGAATAACAACTTACTAAATTCCTGATAGACAGTGCAATATTAATGGCAAAAAGTATATAAAAGAGAGAGGGACCCACAAAAAGTTATTCACCACTGGGAATAAAAAAAAAAAGGCTTCCCAAAAGCAGCGCTGCCCACATGGTCTCCAGACAAAGGCAATAGGGCGAGAAGAGCTCTCAGTCTAAAAAAACCCCAAAACAAACCATGGAGAACTGCGACAAAACAACCCCCTTGGGAGCTAGATTGTCCATGTTGTGCTGCCTGCTATTTTTCTGGACCTATATGCTCGGCTGTGTTCAGCACTGCTCGCCCAGCTTGACTCCATCTTGGGGGCACTCACTCCTGGGGGCTTGAAGGAATGGAGGGAGGAGGGGTGCCAAAGAGGGAGCTGGGGCTGCCAGCTGATCCCAACACCTTCTCTCTGGAGACAGCCAGGCAAGATGGTAAATTTCCAGCACTTGTCTCTTCCTGATGAAACCTTGTCCTCACCGATGATATAGGTGGTATGGAATTAAACAGCTTTAAAAGCTCCACACCGTTTTCTCTGTAACCAGGACATACGGTTGCAGTTTCTGTATCGGTATCAGCTCTGGCTTCCATTACTGGAAGCCCCTGTTCTAAAGAGCTGCCATGGTATATTCGTCAAGGAATGCAAGTTTCTTGTAGCATTCCCACTCACTTCAATGGCAGCTCAGCAGGGCCAGCCAGGCCTCTCAAAACAGCAAATATGCAAGAAGGGAACTCCTGATTACCACAAAAAGCAAAATAAACAAAAAATATGCACTCTAGCTGACTCTAATGTCACATTCTTACGAGAACAGATTGTGCTGTTGAAAAAAGTCCCAGGATATTTTAAACTGGTCTATTCAGATAGCAAACATGATGAATAACAGGCAAGGATATTCACTTAGGCCATGATTCATGAATTGCCCAAATGAAAGCAGTTATAATATTCATCAAGGATGGTGAAAAGATATGGACATGCCAAACTATTTTACTTTATTTTTGTCCTGGCTACATTTGTACAAAACTAGCTTCATTAAAAAACCTTTCAGACAAAGCTTTTCTTAAACAAAGTTTCCTTTTTTCTCCCTCCACCAAGACAAATATTTTCTCCTTGTTCTTAAGGCAAATTTTCCCTCTCACTGAGACTCTTGCAAGGTGACAAGCCTGCATAAACCACTGTAGGAGAATATCTCCAATATTATTTGCATGATGTTGAGCAGCATAAAATGACATTTCAGGCAGAGGTATTTGAAAAATTCTGAAGAGTAGATTTTATTTTTCAACCAGAGGAGGCTTGCAATGAGCCAAAACCAGATGACAGCATTAACATTTAGGTGAATAGTGACAGTGATGGCAATGAAAAAGTATGAAAGGTATGAAAGGAATGAACAATTATGATAATTTTGTTTGTTTCTCAAAAGATGAGATAATGTGGATGACAGAATACAAACATGTTTCTGCAAGTAGTTATTCCTCTATTTTCAAATAACATATTATTTGTCATATGTGCATATTTATAAAAGAGGTCTGAGGATTTAAAATACTAATTTGAATTGTATTTTCTTATGTGTTTGCAATAATACATGAATTGAAATAGCACATAGATTAAAAAAATAAAACCTCCCTCTGTAGATGTCCTAGCTTTTCATTCTAATAGTGCTTAGCAGAATAGGTAATGACACTTAGTTGCTGTTGTAGCTGATGGTAGACAGGCTAATGGTACTGAAAACAGACCACAATGCAAAATAGCATCCTATGTCTTGACAGAGTCATGTACATAATGTCTTTAGGTATTGAGGAAAAAAACCCAAAACCCCAAACAGTTCAGTCTTTTACACAGCAGTCCTTAAGAAGGCAAACACTTTGATAAAAATCTATCCATGTTTTTAAGGACTTGAACCATGATCTAGATGGTTGAAGCTCCTACTTGACCTTGAGCTTCCTCTGACAACTTGACCAGGACACTTACTGTCATTTCAATTTCCTTTGAAAAAGGTGATAATCTCTTGTCTTCATATTTTCATATTGCAGGCTGAGGGATGAATAGATTGTGAGCAGCCCTGGGGAGAAGGATTTGGGGATCCTGGTGGGTGAGAGGCTGGACATGACCCAGCCATGGGCACTCACAGCCCAGAGAGCCAAACGTGTCCTGGGCTGCATCCAAAGCAGCGTGGGCAGCAGGGCAAGGGAGGGGATTCTGCCCCTCAGCTCTGCTCTGGTGAGACCCCACCTGGAACACTGCATCCAGCTCTGGGATCCCAGCACAGGAAGGACATGGAACTGCTGGAGTGAGTCCAGAGGAGGTCATGAAGATGATCAGAAGTCTGGAGCAGCTCTTCTCTCTCACGAAGACAGGCTGAGAGGGTTGGGGCTATTCAGCCTGGTGAACAGAAGGCTGCAGGGACACTTTAGAGCAGACTTCCAGTACCTGAAGTGGGCCAAGAGGAAAACAGGAGAAGGACTTTTTACAAGGGAGAATGGCTCTAAACTGAAAGAGTGAAGTTTTAGATTAGATATTAGGAATAAATCCTTTACTGTGGGAGAGGTGAGGCACTGTAACAGGTTGCCCAGGAATCTGTGGATGCCCCCTCTCTGGCAGTGTTCAAGGCCAAGGGTTTTGAGAAACCTGGTGTAGTGGAAGATGACCCTGCTTGTGGCAGTGGTGTTGAAACTAGGTGATCTTTAAGCTCTCTTCCAACTCAAATAATTTTATGGTTCTATGATTCTATGATATTTGGTTGGCAGAGTTGCTGACATAAGAAGTGAACTCCATGTTCTCAAATGGAGAGTCCTGCATGAATGTGTCTTCTAGGGAGGTCCACCAGGTCATAGCTTATCCCTAAGGGTACAGCTGAATAATGGAAGTTTTCAATAAAAGTTAAGTGGAGTCTGTGGTCAAAATACACTGTGGCAGTAATCTTTGTTAAGCATTGTTAAAAACTAATATTGGGAAGGTAGGTATCCCAGGTATGGAGATCTGATGTTGAGGAAAGAATGCCTTCTCTGCCACAGAGATCTAGCATTGCCTTTGCAAATCATTTATCCATCCCAAAATGAACTGACACCACTAGCAGGTAAGCATCCAGACATAAAGCCCAGGCTTCATACCTAAGCTTGTCTTTCAAACCTAAGCTCCAAATCTAAGCTTGACTTTTGCCCATCATCATGCTGGAGGGATTCTTTTTCACACAGGCGGTACTGAGGCAGTGATCACTCTACATTGCTTATTTGAAAGGTGGCAAAAATTTTCCAGGTACTTTGAAGAGCATGTTGCAGCACTGAATTTGATTGTAAAGGTTATGAATGCAACAGACTTGGTGCTTCCAGGGCACTGTGAGAAATGCAAGGGATGGTATTAGCATCACCTCAGGCAGATTACTTTCCTTATCTATCATTTTTCATTCTGGGACAAAATCGGTATCATGATAGCAGCAGAAAGATAGTAATTTTTTTACACAGTTTAATAACTATTTTATCTTTTCCTTGCAATATGAACACACAGTGCCCATCTATCCTACACCATTGCCATACCAGCAGAAACCACTTTGACCCCATCAGCTTAGTCTGCAAGCACAAAACCCGTTGCTGCTGCCCAAGAAAGCCCCAGCCCAGTGCACTGGAGCACAGCTGCCATACCTACAGGGGCCTCAGGTGTCTCACCAAGAACTTTCAAAAGTCTGGCAATAGCTGCCAGCTGCCAAAAGTAAACAACAGGCATTTTTCATTTATGCAGGCCCATTGAAATGGGTCTTTTCTTTTGGCTTTACAAGTCTCTGGACAGGTTCTGTGCTGCAGATATTTTGCCAGATCCATTCCTGCACTTTGACTCACTGAAACAAGACAGTGTTTATTTCTTTTAGGAATGGTAGCGGCCAAATTCTTATCACAGCTGGATATGGTAGGGTGGTCTCATTGTTTATCTCTGCATCTCTACCCTTTATGGTTCAGTTCAGTCTGGAGAAAGTGTAATGAATATCAATGGAAGTAATGGAATTCTTTTGCCGGAGGTGATCATCATGCAAGTCAGGACAGAATATATCCTCTGAGATCTTCAACTGGAGTAGCTTGTGCTCATTTGATTTATAAATTTGGCTCTGCAAGAGGAGCACGGATAGATTTCAGGCTGTCTTATTCAACAGAAACCCACTGACAACTTTGAGGGCTGTGCAGGTTTTGTTCTTTTCCAGTGCAAGACCAGACCTATATTCTACAGATAAAGGTTGACCTGCAAAACTCCTTTCCCTGTGAAGTCTGAGATTTTTGTCTACAGAGGGTGGTACTTCTGACAAAATGTCATAGCATAATTTTATCTATCTTTGTGCTATCAGCCTTGAAATAAACTCTGTTACCATATAGGTTTATTTCAGGAAATATAATAATGCAAATGTTAAAAAAGTCCTAGTGTGCTTGAAAGCTTATGTATTTTCCAACTTTATCAGTTGCTCTAGTAACAGATATTACCATTCTTTTTCCCCCACAAACCATGTCTCATTTTTTTCCTTACTTTCTTTGTGATTGAAAATGTACAAAGAGCAGGAGATGGTTTGATGGGAGATTAGGCAGCTAAAATGCTCCCTTCATAGAGATACATTTTTTAGCTAGGCCAAATGCATTCCACTGATGCAGTATGCCATTTAACATTTCTTTCTTTCGCTGTCTCTTAGTTGATTCTCTTTCTGCTCAGCAAGTCCTAGTCTTGTTCAAATATGTACTCTGACAGTTTTTTTCTAAATAAATGTAGCTATTATCACCACAATACTCAGGGCATTTGAGTTCCAAGGAGAATGTAGATTTATTGCATAGTTTTGGTAGGTACTGTAACACAATTCTGTTTGTACCAAATTTTTGTGGCTACTCTTGAGTGGACTGAATTGTCATATTCCCTGTCAGAACCAAGAGTGACCTGAGGAGACTTAATTTGTAGCAGAAACAGTCAGAAAAAGTCAAAAATCATCCATCTGTGTGAAAAAATCTATTTGTAAAACCAAGCCATAAATTGTCTTCAAGGGCCTCAGTGCTGTTTTCAGCTTCACCTACACAAATGGTGTAGGCAGATACATCTTTGCTATGTCTGCCCTTGCTGATGGCAAGACACAAACCAGCTCTCTTCCAGGAACTGAATAGTCTCATTCAGCTTATGTACAGCTCTGAGCTAATGCATTTAAAAGGCTCTGGCCTGCAGCCAGCAGTAGGCACACAAGTGAAGCAGACGTGACCGTCTGTACCTGTCTGTGCCTCCAAAAGCAGAGTCCTTGTCATTGTTTCCAGTATTCATGGTATTGAATACTTGTTAAAACCGTCAAAATGTTCTCTTTGCTCTTGATGTACCCAGCTGCATGTCAATTAATCCAGCAAAGGAAAGCACAACAACCCCTGCAGCAACCAGCTATTTATTTCCCATGTCTTACTCTCCAATTTTTTCCACTTTTACTCAGATGCATCAGCTAATTCACTGATTATTCTTTTTTGTTTTATCTAGGTTTACCCTCAGCTGTTTACTCTATCATATGCAGGATGCGAAAGGGTAAGTTTATTTCAATTTTGCTCACCCTCAGACAACTGTCCTTTTAGTGGACATTGCTGCAGGTAAAATTGAGCTTGAATTGAGAGGCTGTTATCTTCAATGCCATGGCTCAGACCTTTATGGTACCATCTTGTCCATTGGGCTTCTCTATCTAGGAAAATTTGTTTAAAAATTTGCTTCAAAATTTCTGCCAGAATGCATTTTTCATTCAGTTTTCCCCCCAAACCATAATTTTGTTCAGTGGTGTGAGACTTGCCTTGCACGGCTCATGCCCTACTGTTTGTATGTCAGGAAGTCCCTGCAACATTTGACATAGGGAGCTCTGAAGAAATGCAGGTGAATCATATTAGAAGGGACATCTGGTTCTAGGAGATCATAAGACAAGGCATTCTGGGCTTTTTTGAATCAGTGACACTGTTCTGGGTATTCAGAGTCTTCTTTCATTCACAACCAAAGGCTTCATGATCTTTTTTCTAAGCAAATGTAGCAATACATCATTTTTGTTGAGGTTGCTGTAAGCTTAATATACATCATGTTAGATCACAAATGTTGTTCTCACTGTAAGACTTCTGTACCCTCTGTAAGCAGGAAGCAGGGGACAAATGTAAATGAGAATTGAGGTCCTGTGGTCTTGTCATGGAAGAAGCAGGTGTGACTAATGAAAAACTTTCTTTCTTTCCAAGTGGATACTTAGGTCTTGGAAAATGATCAGAAAAGATTCATAATCATTAACTTTAAAAACCACACTCAGATGGTATTTTTTTCCTTCAGGCCTGGTGTCCCTAGTTGAGGGCCATTTCCTATTTCAAGAACCAAGTGTTCAATGAGCACAGGAGATGGCAGGCACTGATGGTGTATCTGACATGGCCACAGGATAAAGACACTCTGACTGGTCTGTGCCAAGCAACCCTAAGCATCCAGCAGGATGAAGCAGAGGGATTCTTGAGGAAACATGCACCACTGCCAGGGCAAAAGGAATTCAGTTTCCCCCTAGCAGCCATGTATCTTTCATTTTTATAGTCCAATGTGTCTGAAAGTCCAAAAATAAGTGACTGTGTATCCTACCTTGTACTCTCACGTGATGCAGGTTTAAGAGTCATTTATGTAGGGTGTAATGGTCTTCTATAAGAACCATGAAATGCCCTGCTTCTGTACCATACAATTGTTTCCTCTGAATGATACATTGGCTAAGGAGATCTAGTCCAAGATGAGGAACTTGCTAATATGTAAAGAAAAGGGGATAAACAGAGCAGGGATGGGGAGAGGACACTGAGAAATAACACAGGCCCGATTTTCCACCCCAGTCAAACCTTCCTCGCCTGCAAGCAAGGTTGGAGAAGTTCTCCTCAGCCTGTCTGAAAGTGGCAGAACAAGGCTTTGCTGCATCTGCCCCTGGATAGTGTGAAAAAAAGTAGTGATACATATGTGGAATGCAACCCATACTGGCAACTCTGTTATTGGGAGCTCCTGCTTGTTTCAGATATATAAAATTGTTTCGTAGGTCTAGGTTGTAGCAAGCAATGGTCATAGTACTCTCCCTGATTACACAGGAGCTTTGCACTTCTACAGCTTTTCATAACATATTTGGATGCCATTCAAGCACTTCTAAACCAAGTGCACAGGATCAATAAAAAAATATGTAACAATTGTGTAATATGAGCTTGTCTCCTGAGTATTTCTTCTCATCTAACGCTTTTCAGAGCGCTTGGTCAGTCTTGGAGCAGTCTGTCTGGTTATCGCACCCACTCATCGTAGGGGAGTTCTTTCATGCTCATAGATGTACAAGTCAAAATTCAAAGAGACTGGCTCAAGTGCTTGCAGGTAAGTGATAAGAAGTAAGAAAAATGGAAACAAAAAAGGGTGGGAACTCCAGGTTTTATGCTATAGCTGATCTCTGAATTACCTTTGGTCATGTTCTGGAAAGGAGGAATATACTTTCAATATGTAATTATCTTTCTCCACCCACTTCAGAGAGAGAAAGAGCCACTAGGAGATATTGTGGAGGGATTATGGAGGTTTATCGTGCTTCCGTTTTGCAGGAGCTCAGTCCTGTAATGTCATCAACACACACCGCTTTTGCAAGCTAAGATTTATTAAAAGCACTTGCCTTGTTGGAGCTCTTCTGTGATCAGGAATGTCCAACAAATCTGGGGAAAGAAATGAGAGGTCTGGAATGACCTTCAGATAATTTATTGCACTGAAGGCTTCCCTCAGAGAGGAGCTAAATGATGGCAAGGTCCAGTAAAGCAGTTTCTTATGGAGACAGCAGAAAGGATCAAATTTGACAGAAGAGGAGAACAGCAAATGATAAAGCTTTTCAGAAGGAATGTCACGATAGCAAGGTACACAGAGCTTAAAAAGTACTAAAGAGGGGCTGTAAAAACAAATGTATCATGCAGCCAATGCTCCTGTAAGTGTGGTAGAAAACTAGATAGCCTATTACAGCAGCTCTAAAGACACAGACAGTATGACTTTGCACAAGTCAGTGCACTAATTTGCTCCTTACCGTCTTCTACCAGATGCTCTGTATTCTGCTTTAGCATTGCTCCTTGCCTGTATTAATTGTATCCATACTGATTCTCTCCCTCTTGCCTTTTAGACTCTGTGTCCTTGTCTGATGAAGAACCACGCTGCCCTCCTCAAAGACTCATCACCCAAGGAAACATGCAGTACCCAAGTCAAGGCAGTGACTCATCTAATCCCTGCTGATGCTGGCCTGCTTTGTAAAAGTACTCGTGTTCCTATTATGTGGCATAACACAGAGAGGAGATGCTCCTGCAGAAATCCTCCAGACAGGCCAGACTCCTGGTCCAAGTCACAGCCTAGGGTTTCAGGAGTCATCTCATCCACCCCATCGTGCAAGACCAGCACTGCACACTTAGTTCACTGGCCCTAGGACCACAATATAATTTTGACTTATTAATTAGAGCTGTAGCCCCTTTTCAAACCTTATGTCAATACTACATGTGGCATCTTGGAGGGCAGTGAGGGTCTCAAACCCAGAAACAATACTATTTCTTTTATAAAATCAACAAAAAACCCCAAAAATGTCAGAGCTGGCATCGTGAAGATTGATGTGAATCTATGGGATTGAATCCCCCTGCTGTATTCCTTGCCTAAATACGCAAGGTTAATCCAGCTGCTTCCAGTGGGGCAGAAAGAAGATTTCTTCTAGAACAACATGCCAGGGACTTTTTTTTTTTTTTTTTTTCCCAGTGCCTTCCAGCAAAGATCGTCTGCTAGGACTATCTGGATGTCATGAGTTCAATGAATTTCCTCTGTTAAAGGTAAACTTGGCTGTTTGTAGAGTGGCAGATGCCTTTTCTGTTTGTGGCTGACATTGCTTGCATTTTTCTGTTGACCATAATCTGTGATAAAAATTTTATTTGGCTTCACCGCTCCTTCCCCATTCTGCCCTTTTTCAGAGAGATTTAAAAAAACATCATTTGCAGAAGTATTTAGGAAAGGTGAGCCCAAGAAGAGCCTTTACTCTCCACCACTCATTTGTATTATGGAACACACCCAGCCCCAAAGACAGAATAACGAAATGATAATATAGCTTTTCTTTAATAATTGGTGCCCTCCTGTTTGTGGCATTCTATTGATTGACTTTCATGGCACCTGAACAGCTAACAGCTCTCATTGCCTTACAGTACTCCCAAGGGATAGGGAAGGGCATGGAGGGATGTCTGGAGGCTGTTCTTAATAAAAAGTTAGAATGCATCCTCTGGTATCTATGTTGCAGAGGGTTCCCAGAGATTTAGTGATGCTTGAAGCAGTCATTGGAGAAAAACTTGGGCCATATTTGAAACACCCACAACCAATGTCTCATTTACATATCACATTTACTTTTCTCCTATGAGGAAGCTGGGATTTGACAGCTGTCAAGAGCACATGATCTGGGTCTTTCTGTGTCTGTTAGAATTTAAGCAGTGTGGATGGCACAGGCAACTGTTTTGAGCTCTATCATTTGTCTGGTGTCAGTGGGGCCCTGTAGACGGCTGCTCTCACGGAGATGGGCATAGAGTGAGAGAGCTATGCTAGCAGGAACGTAATTGTGGCTATTTCACAGAGTGCCAGTTTTAGTGTAAGTATGTACGAGAAGCCAATGCAGTTGGCCTTATACTGATGAAATATACAAGTGTTCATGCAGTGGTATGCACTTTTGGAAGCACTACAGCCTAAATGATCTAAATTAAGGTTTTCCACACAGAAGTCTATGACAGGCCAGGGAATCAAAGAGGGCCAATACCCCCACTGCTCATACCCAAAGGTTTAACAAGTCTCTGCTGCAAGAAGTGAATGCACCTGGAAGATGTTCAGCATTCCAGACTGAGTCCTTGGCACATCCTGTACAACTCTGAGACACAATCTATTATTGATTGAAGTTAACTTCATAGGAACTATGACCCGAGCCATGCACACTACTTTGACTGTAGGAGCAGGAATCCCATTATTTACTCCACCACAAAGGCATTTTTAAAGTATAAATACACAGGTTTTAACACAGACCACAAAAGTGGTGTAAGGTGGTCTTTAAGAAATTTTTGAACCTGTAGAAGTTTGTCTCCTTAGAAACATGAGATTCTTCTGCTTTGAGCGGAGAGGTTTGCAGATCCATGCAGGCAAATTGCCCTGAGTCACAAACTCAAACAATTAATCAGGAAGAGAGACAGTGAGGGAGGGTAGGCCCTACATTTCCTTGCCTGCAAACAAAGACTCTGGAAGTAGGGAAAAAAAGACAGAAAACAAAAAACAAAACAAGAAAAGCCCAAGTCAGATTTAGAACACTTGAAACAAAACCTCAGCATTGAAAGGGAAGAGTGGTGACAAAAAAAGATGGTTTTGTCACAGTCTGCTGACCTCTCCACATACACCCTTTCATCTTCCACTAGTGTTCAGGAGCATTCTGACCTAAGTCCCATTAGGCATTTAGCTTCCAGCTTAGAAACATGATGGAAGAAGCATACAACAGGAAAGTAGTTTTGCTTCTGCGCTTTTTTCCACGCCTACTTTCAAGCCCTGGTTTTAGTGTTCTGTAATGATGCGTTCTCATGAAAACAGCAGTCTGCCTTAGCGTCTCTGGTATGCTCCTGGTTGTTCTTTTATCTATATAACAGCGTGTTCCATCTTAGGTTGCTTTGAAAGACTGGGGAGGTAAGCTGTTCCAGGATGCTGTATATTTTGATAGTAGGCTATTGCATACAACGCAGAAGTGTTATCTGAAATGCTAGCCTTTCTGTTACGTGTGCAAGATAGATCCTGGTTTCCTACTGGAAAATTTGCAAAAGGGCTCTGTCTCCCTACAGCATCTGCATTCTGTCCTTCTATGCTGGGAGCAGAAGTGCTGAGGAAATGACTCTTGCCCTAGCACAGTCCTGTACCAGGTTCTGGCCCTGTCACACACAGCCTACCTGTGACTGTGGGGGAAATGTAGGATCTTTCATGTACGATGCATAAGGAAGCCAGGCAACTGCACTGCTGTGCCATTCACTGCAGGGCCCTGTCTGTCCCCAGGTGTTTGTGCAAAGTTGTTTGTGGCATGCTGCAAAGGAGGTGTGTGTTTGTGAGGGCCTTGGGTGAAGGAAACTCTCCTCCTTGAATTCCAGGCAGGCAGGCTGAGGTATTAATCTCTGGTAAGACTGAGGCAGCTGTGGACATGTGTGTAGACATAGCATGGTTATTTTGGGAGTTCAGAAATAAAATAATTCAGCAGCTGTTAAGAGAATAAACTTTTTATGAAGGTTACCAAAAAATGAGCTGGAAAACCTCCAGTACTCCTCCTCATGTAGCTTTAAGCCCAAGTATGTATCATCCATGCTAGAATGCAGCTGCACGGGCTAAAGGTTTGATCAGGAGCACATAACGAGCTCTTTAGGAGGAGTTTCTGGCCATCTCCTTTGGATATCTTTGGCAATGCTAATGAGCATCAGCATCTCTACTTAGATTGCTTATGTCTTTCTGAAGAATGGATGTCATGGGAAAGTTTTTCTTGCTATTTAGCATTTATTATTTGTTTGCTGGTTTTTATTGTCTCACCAATAATGAAGCAAAGTTAAAAACTTACCAAATCTATTACAAAACCTCAGTCTCTTAACTGATTATACAATGGTCATCCCTTATAATTCTATTTCCACAAGTATTTTGCTTTTCTAACAAAACTTTCATCCCAAAGAGTTCATGATGAAAACTAAATGCTGGACCTTGTTTCATCTCATTATGTTTAGTTTCCATCTTCCTTGGGTTTTCCTTAATTCAGAAAAAAGCTAACAAAAACATAGTGGATGCGATTTCTATTCCAGGGAAATAAAATAAGAAGAACTTTTTGTTCTGACAAGAAAGGTATCACAAAAACTGTATTTCATGGCACACCTGAAGGACAGGGTGACATTCAAAGGGACCTGGACAAGCCTGAGAAATTTGCCCGCGTGAATCTCACAGTTTTTACCAAGACTGAGTGCAAGGTGTTGCACCTGGCCTATGGCAATCCCTGGTATCAGCACAGGCTGGGAGATTGAGAGCAGTCCTGGGGAGAAGGACTTGGGGGTGCTGGGGGATGAGAGGCTGGACATGACCCAGCCATGTGCACTCACAGCCCAGAGAGCCAAACGTGTCCTGGGCTGCATCCAAAGCAGCGTGGGCAGCAGGGCCAGGGAGGGGATTCTGCCCCTCAG
This sequence comes from Eulacestoma nigropectus, assembly GCA_013397775.1. NCBI lineage: Eukaryota > Metazoa > Chordata > Aves > Passeriformes > Eulacestoma > Eulacestoma nigropectus. Next base: position 689,294 of record VZTE01005072.1, on the reverse strand, counting down.
CTCTGCTCTGGTGAGACCCCACCTGGAACACTGCATCCAGCTCTGGGATCCCAGCACAGGGAGGACATGGAACTGCTGGAGTGAGTCCAGAGGAGAGTCACAGAGAGGACCAGAGAGTAGCAGCACCTGTCCAATGAGCCAAGGCTGAGACAACTTGAATTATTCAGAGAAGGGAAGGTTCCAGGGTGACTTTATTGTTGCCCTCCAGTACATGAAGGGGGCCTACAAAAGAGATGGAGAGGGAGTTTTTACAAGAGTATGTAGCGACAGAGCAAGGGGGCATGGCTCTACACTGAAATAGAGTAGGTTTAGATTACAGATTAGGAAGAAATTCTTTGCTCTGAGGGTGGTGAGGCACTGGAAGAGGTTGCTCAGAGAAGCTGTGGATGCCCCATCCGTGGCAGTGTTCCAGGCCAGGCTGAATGGAGCTCTGAACAACTTGTTCTAGTGGGAGGTGTCCCTGTCCATGGCAGGGAGGTTGGAACTAGATGATTCCTTCCAACCCAAACCAAAACATTCTATAATTCTATGATTTTCTGATGATACAGCAGTTGCAATTATTCCTTTATCAAATGTGAGTTGCTCTTTTTATTATAGTTGCTTTTTTATTAGCTGTGCCAGCTCCAAGAATCTGGACTTTTAAGAAAAAGTGAGGAGGTAAAGAAATGTTCTTCTTTATTTGTTCCATAATCTTAAGTCAGTTTTTAGGCTGTATTTACGATACTCTTTCCACAGACAGGCTTTGAATCAGATGCACAGAGGTAAAAATGCTGCATGAATATTGTCTTATCTTTTGATCTAAGTGCTGTGTGATATAGTGGACAATAACCACTGCCAAGGGATATCTTACATTTCACACATCAAATTAGAAAGCAAAGTGAAATAAGAAAGTACTTTTTCAAATTGCGCAACTTTCTGAGTTTTAATTGGATTTTCCATGGTCAAATAGGAACTTATTTAATTCCCTCAGCATAACTTTATTTACTTGAGTTGATAAGCAGTCATAAAAATGGACATCAGAATTAGCATACTTCTAAGAGGGACAGAGTAGTTGACAGTGAAATCAGCTATTTTTTCAGGCTGCCTGCAGACAGACAAATGTCTCGACACTGCTACCAGTGTCATACATACATGTGGATACTGAAATGCTGCTAGCAGATGAATTTTCCAGCTTCTTGCGTTAATTCTTTGAGAACCTTTCCTTTCTCACGCAAGATATGAAAACAGTAAGATAGTTTATCCAGACAATAGTCACATCTGGTGTTTTGCTAAGTTCTGTTTATGGTACACTGAGAAATGTTTTACCATGGATGTGATAGAACCTGAACCAATCACCCTAGGAGGTGTGTGAACGTTGTCCAATCACTTTATGGAACTAGACTGTATAAAAATGATTGTAAAATTAATAAATAATTCATTCTTTCGCTGGATTTGATATTGCTGCATCTGGCTCTACAGCAACACGTACACATAAGCCAGAGCAAGAAATTGCGTTCATACCATGATGTTTAACCATGCCATAAAACAGAGGGCTTCTGTGGGGTGTTCCTCCATAGCATGAGAAGAAGATACTGCCCTCTCACAGGCTGCCTTGGGGTCCAGAGACACATCTCGCTGCATGATCTAAGGTTACCAGCTTGGAGTAATCTACAGACTTGCCAAAAAACAAAGCCAGAGACAAATACCAGGAAAAGGCTAGCAGAGGCTGCATATTTTTTCTGACCTGCAGTACAAGTCCCAAAGTAGGTTACCTGTAATAAATTCTCTGTGATGTGCATTTTCAGGCATATAATCTAGGTCTTTAGCAGTAAAAGGAAGTGCCTCTTGTTACCTGAACCACTAGATTTGAGGCAGTATGATGCGTAAGCAAGTCTTGTCTAGAATGTCAGATTTCAAACCTAGCATATTTTTACCAAAAGTGTTTCCTGATGAGTTTCCTGTTGTTCACCAAATACTTCTATTGGAAATATTTCTTAATCCTGAGGTGGAATTCTTGGCTCAGTGGCAAAGCAAGTGTCTAAGGTGTTCAACACTTAGTTTGGGAGGGTGAACTTCAGACCTCTGCTTATTCTAATGCAATCTAAGGGTACTGTCGTGGTTTGACCCTGGCCCAGGGCCAGACACCCATGAGAGCTGCTCACTTACCCTCCCCTGCCACAGCTGGGCAGAAGAGAGAGGGAAAAAAAATTAAAGAAGGCTTCATTAGTTGAGATAAGAACCAGGAGAAAACACTTCAGGGGCAAAACAGGTTTAACTTAAAGTTACAAAGTGAATTTATTACGAACAGAATCAGAGGAGGATAATGAGAAATAAAATAAGCCCTTAAAAACACCTTTCCCCCCCAGTCCCTCCCTCCTTCCCACCAGCAGCGCAGGGAGACAGGACATGGGGGTTTGGTCAGTCCCTCACCGAGATTCTCTTCTGCTGCCCTGGGAGAGGAGTCTTTCCCTGGGAGGCTGTGGGATCCCTCCCACAGGAGACAGTTCTCTGTGACCTTCCCCGGCGTGGCTCCACTCTCACGAGCAGCAGCCACACCGCACCTGCTGCAGGGTGAGTCCCTCCCGTGGGCACACAACCCTCCCAAAACTGCTGCGCCGTGGCTCTCTCTTCCATGGGGTCAGTCCTCCAAGGACAGGCTGCTCCAGCCTGGGAGCAGGGCCCTCTCTCTCCACCAGATCTCCCACAGGATCACAGCCTCCTCCAGGCATCCACCCGCTCCGGCACGGGCACCTCTCCCATGGGCTGCGGGTGGATCTCTGCATCCCCCGTGGACCCCATGGGCTACAGGGGCACAGCTGCTTCACCATGGCCATCCCCACGGCCTGCAGAGGCATCTCAGCTCTGGGGCCTGGAGCACCTCCTCCCCCTCCTTCTCCACTGACCTCAGCATTGTTTTCCTCACATGTTCTCACCTCCTCCTCTTCTCTGACTAGAAGCAAAACTCCCGTGACTTTGTTTTGATGTTTTTTGTGCTTTGTCATCTTAAATACGTCATCACAGAAGCGTTATCAAACTCTCTGGCCCAGCCCTGGCTAGCAGCATGTCCATCTTTCAGAGCCATCAGAGATTGGCTCTGCTGGACATGGTGGAAACTTCCAGGAGCTTCTCACAGGAGCCATGTCTGTGGCTCCCATGCTACCAAAAACCAGGCTATGCAAAACCAATACATTTACAAACCACTGCACAATGCCATAAATGATCAGGGCACTGGACATCTGAAGAGGAAAGGACATTGCTCTTTCATTTTCCCTTAAAGAACTGCAAATATCATGATGTCATCCCAATGCAGAACCTGCTCAAAGTTGCACCTTTTGAGATTTAGGAGTATTTAGGTTGAAAAGCCCCTTATACTCCGGTTATATCACTAGATGTGGACAAAGCCAACTCCATGAAGCTTGAATGATGTCATTTACCAAAATATTTGAGCTTAAAAGGCAGGTTTCCCAAACCTCTTCGGGACCGTGCTGCTCCCATTACTATGAGAATGTGTGAGGCATATTTCCCTTGTACTGAACAAGTCTGGTGTGTGGAAATGACTTTATTGTTCCCAGACTGGGTGGAGTGAGTTTCTATTGTTCTCAAGTGTGAGGCGAGAAACTTCAGCTGCAGTCTGGTCAAAACATGTCTGGCTCCATTCATTGCACTCTCAGTGATCTAGTATGTCTATGGGCACTGACTGGTAGCCTACCAAGATTTCTTCTGGACACTCAGAAGCAGCCTGGTGGCACCAGTAGAGGTTCTGACTTTACAGGTATAGCTTGACATCTCTTTTGTCTCAGGAGCTGACTTATTTGGCAAACACCATTCTGTAGACATGCACCCTGACACCCCAGCACTAGGCTTCCTGGCCCCAGCATTCCTGCACTTCACTGCAGCCCTTGCCCGCCTCTGTGAACTCACAGCAGCTTGTGTGATTCCCCTCCAAATTTGAACTCTCCACATGGAAACAAAAGCATCCTGAAGGAAGTCACTCCAAGCATGTCAAACATGTTGTCTACCTGATTTGTCTTCAGTCTAGCTGGTGCTCAGACAAAATTCCAGACCAGGAAAAAGATTTGGTATCCTTAATGAAGAAGAAACTAATCATGATATGCATGTGCCATGCTCCAAAAAGAGATCTGATCAGCAGAAGAAGTATGGCCAGATCCAACTACAATACCTGTTGCGGGAGCAATACAAGAGACCACAACTGTACACCAACGGTTTTGGACAAATCCTATGAACTAACCAACTCAATGAGAAAACTGCTACTGAGGAGCAGGTGGAGGGCTCACTCACCCTTGCTGGAGAAAGGCCCAAGACAGAGGCAATCAGAATTGCAAACCAGAATAATGAAATTGATCTTGCAGGAGAAGAGGCAGCCCAAAGCTTCAGGAGAACCTGATGCTTTCAGCAAGTGACCAAGGCAGCACTAGCCCAGAACTGGAGCACCATCTGGTGACGAAAAGCCAGGAAAGTTTTCTGCAGATCCCACATTGTCTGCTAAGAAAATATGTTGTTTCTGTGGCTATGATGCTGCTCAGGTGTCTGAACACTGACCCCTCTGACACAGAACATCCATGCTCCTCTGGCTGTCTAGCAGGAGATGTGACAAACAACCACAGAGGAAAGCAGCCCACACTGAGTTTGCTGCAAAACTAATGTGTGGTTTTAAAAAGCAGTCAAAGAGAAAATAGTCCAAAGAGGTAAATTAGCATACATGTAAGTTATTCTGCCATTCTAAATATCATTAGTATTAGCCAAGGAAGAAGAGTGTGCACAAGAGACAGAATCTGCCCAAATGGTATGTAGGTCCCATAACACTGACTACTTTGTTAGGTTTTGACATGAGTAAATTGCCCTTTGTGTAATATTTCCTTTCACTTCTAAATGCATTGGCACTGCTAGACTTGTAAAGCACTGATAAGAGCTTTCTTTAAGGGATGAGCTTACCTGGAATCATAGGGTATGGAGCTAGGATGTGCTCAAGCCTTTGTTTTTCAATATTGCCAAAAGAAAAAAATATCTAAAAGGGAAGACTATCATTCAGGTGGATGGCAAACCTATTCATTAAGCTATTCAAAAGGCTTCTGCTCATTCTTTTCCCTTCCATTTAGCTTATGAACATCACTTCCCAGAAGAGGCCTTTTGAACACAGCATTTCTGTATGCATGAGCTGGTCAGATCAAACTCCATCGCGGGTCAGTATCTGCCTCGCTGGAGGAGTCACAGTCAGAGAAGTGTGGTTAGAAGGAGGCTGGTAGCTAGAAATTATGCCTCTTCTCTTGACTAAGATCCAGGCCATGTGTCCCAGCTGCCACAGTGAGGCACAACTCACCTCTGCTCACAGCTGTCCCACTGTCCCTGGTCTCTTAAAAGGAATATTCCCTGCTGTTCACCTGTTCCCTTCTGTATCTAACATGTCTTCCAAACAGGCTACCATGGGGCCACTGTCAGTGGCAAAAAGTTTGAAGGCACAACTTCCTGATCCCCTGCTACCAGAGAAAGAAGCCGTCCCTGCAAAGAAAGCACAGGTAAGAACTACTGGCTTACATCTTTGACCAAATCTCCAAGCTCCATCCATCCATGGCTGGGAAGTTGGCTGTCCAAATGGTCTGTTGAGGCGCAAAAGTAGCTACTTAGAGAGCAGAAAGCCTACAACAACCCACAGCTCCCAACACAGATCCACATAATGGCATGCAGCATTGGAGAAAAGCACCTGTGTGTTTTTTAGAGAGAAGCGTTTTGTCCCGTGTCAAGTTGACTCTGTTGCATTGCAAGGCAGCTCTTACCTAACCTTTGATCCCAGGTTAGATTCCTTGGGTGAAAGAGCAAAGTTGTATTCTGCCTAGTGGCAAACAAGGCTGTTTGTTGTACATGGATGTACTAGTGATCTGGCTGGTTTGTACCGTAACTACCAACACCAACAATCCAAAACACAGGCAGCTTGAATTTCTCTGATGTTTTGCCTGCTGCCAATTCTGTTAATATTTTTTTAGTGCAAAACCTCTTTATTTGGGTGGGGACCTTATATCAGGTTTGCAGTCAAAAAGGATTTTTGCAAAGCACTGATATCTCTTTCATTAACTAGTGTATATCTTTGCTTTTGTTAAGTGATGCACTGATTCAGTTTCTTCTCCTTGACAAGAGGGTCAGAGCCATGTTAGGTGGTCCCACTGAAGTACAGGCAAACAGAGGTTGATGGGTCCAATCCTGTATTTGAGGGAGTTTTCTCATTACAGCCAAAGGTGTCATTTCTTGCCACATGTCCCTGTGGATTTGGCAGTAGAAGGTGGCAGGATGCAGGATAGAGAATACACTCCACAAGGAGAACCAGTGACATGTAGGTCAGCAGGTGCTTGATTTCTAATTTTCTGTATCACGTTGCATGAGCATAAGCTTCAGTGTAAGTGCAGCAGGAGGAGCAGGCTCCAAGTCTGCAAGAGCTGATAAGCAGAGCTGTCACCATTGAAACTACACCCCCACATGTCAGATGCAATTCAACATCACACTGGAGGCTTTAGGACTCTGATCAGCAGTTTGTTCCAGAGATGGACAACCAAACTGGCTTGCCTTGCAAGTCCTACTGGAAGTTTGTCACATTTATGTCCCATTTTGACCCTGCTTAGTCCTTCTGCTGAAAGTAAAGGACTTCTTGTGACCTTCAGAGCCCAAGTGGAGATAATGGGAAGAGAAGCATTGAGTGTTTAATTGCATAGAAAGGAGGAAGAGCCTTAAAATTAAGAGCATTCTATATCAGTAGGAGGAAACAGTGCTTTATACTGTGATGAGCCAGAGCTCAGTAAGCTGTTTCTCTGCAGAAAGGAACAGATTGGACCATGAGTCATTCTGAAAGTAGCATGATCCTTTTATAACTCAGAGCAACAGGTCTTCCACATATGAGTTATGACGTTACTGAAGGTACATGATACAGAAAGTGCTTAATTTCCCTTCTGCCATTCACCCATTTCCCTGGGAACCAGGTAGCACAATAAACTAATGCAGCAGATAAACACCATTTGGTTTCTTGGTTTACTTAGAGACTAAATGACACTCATATTCCAAAACTGACTAGCAAAGTACAGGAAAGGAAACAAACCCAAATTCCTTTCTTACATGACTGTTGATGATTGCCTGCTGTTGTGGCTCCCTTTCCCACAGTCATGTCATTTGGTGAGCTGGAAAAGAGGTTGAATATGCAGAGCAGGGATTCCAACAAACTCTTTATTGGACACTGAAACTGTGCTCATAAATATCATACCAGATCGTTTTACATCAAAAAGCATTAGTGCTGGGGAGGTTTTCATCATGCACCAGGCAAAACTGAAGTTCCTATGTCCATTCCTTTACTCACAGATTTGATATGTAATTTTTTTTGATGCTTTGAGTTTTGATCTAATTAGTGTGAGTGGTTGCAAAGTTAACTTATCTTACATAAAGGCAAATCAAAAGTTCAAAGGCCATTTACCAAACAGCAGGAGTCGACTGTATTTGGAAGTGAATGAAACAGAGAAAGAACTCTAACCTGAGAAATCCATAGGATGCATAGACTCGCCAAGAGTGTATGCACAGATTCCATAAAAAAGCAAGACTTAGGAATAGTCATCTGGTAGTTTTAAGACCTGTTTCCCTCTGAACTGTTCTTTTTTTTTCTGGTTCAAGTGACAGTTAACTCCAAGGGAAGTGGCTATTAAGGGAAGGAGAAGTACAGACACTGCCAGTCCTTTGAAAGCACTCTAGCTCAGGGCCTGATCTGAGAGTTGGTGCACTGTATGGCTTCATTGCTGGAGGGACAAGAACCTTGGCCTGGAACAGAGCAAGAAGAACATGTAGCCAGTTGGGAAACTAGAAACTTTGCCCTCTTTCCGTTTCCCAGCTCTCTCCAGTCCTTTGACCCAGACTCAGCCAGGGATGCCACACAGGAAGATCCAAAATGCTCTGTCTGTTGTGGTGGAAGTACTGACTGTCTTTCCAGCCCTGGAAGTCCTTGTGTTTAAGAGCACAGCAGGGAAAACTATTCATCCACTTTGAAAGTAAAATCTTTTGAGAGAAGCTGGAGAACCTAAATATACCCAATGGGGAAAAAAAAAAAAAAAAGTGTTCTGCTTTTATATTTACTATTTCTGGTCTCAGAACTACAAAGAAGCCGGTCAGGCACTTATCCTCTCCCTCTCTCCAAAATCAAAAGAAACAGACATGTCAGTGGGCAGGGTTCAGAAATCTGTGGGTCTCCTTTACTTTGGGCAGGAGGCAATTCCCATTAAAAGAAGCTCACACCTCTCCCAAAGAATGCATGCCTTGTCATGAGAATGTCATTCAATTATATGTATGTCAAATGGACACTTAAAACTTACCTGAAGTTTTGAGAGCCACAGCCAAACCCCCCCATGCCCACCACACACATATTTTGTGCAATTTTTTGTCATTTTTGCCTTTCCAAAGACCAAGAGGAAGCAAGATGAGCTTTATGAGAAGATGTCTAGATCTCAGAAATTCAGACTTAACACTTTGTTGTAAATATCTGTCAAAAGAGGAAGGGATGATTCCTAACACGTTTCCAAATACATGGAGTGATCATGATGTGTATGAATAGGTGAATGCAAGACTTTTAGTGACATCTTCTTCCAGACACAGGGGAAAGCCTTGTTAATCACAACCCAGTCATCTCCCATGTGCTTTTGATGAACTCCTCAGAACACATGGAATATTCTTTTCTGACAAATACAGATTCAAATCATCACTTACTGTAAGACACATGATGGAGGCTACAGTATTTTTAGCAGCAAGGTTCAGGGCAATATGTATCCTTGTGATAGAAGAACAATTTTCCATCAGTCTCCCATCTTTGCCCATCTGTTCTTTGAAGGCTAAGATAGATCTTTGTGATCAACCAATCTTCCTTCCCAGGAAGGCAGGCTATATGTATTCCCCATTCTTTCTTCCTGAGCTGGTGTGTTTCAGCCTGCCTGAATAGCAGTGGTTAAGATTTGTCATAAAGTGTAGTTTAACACCTCAATGATTAATTATCATCATGGATGAAAATGTGCATAATTTAATGTCAGATTGTGCTCAGCTTCACCATGGGACCTCCTTTTACCTCTGTCTACTAGATGCAAAATTCATGTGCAGTTTGATTTCTTTCTACTGGTAGTTTCATTCTTTCAAGTCTTTTGGAACATACCTAACAGCACAGGGAATGGTCCTTGTCCCAGTGGAAGCTGAGTTCCTCCTTACACCTACATTTTTAGGGGTGTAAACTAGGTCTTTATCCATTTAGTGGCTAACATGACAGCTTAATTCTAGCTTTGATCAAGAACACCATCCATGTCAGAAACCATACCAGACATCTACAGTATGGATGTCCATTAGCTTCCATCTCCCAAACTCCCTTCAATTTTTTTAAAGTGTTAAACCACCATTAATCCCAATGAAATTAAAACAAACCTCTTCAAGGTCTAGCACAAAGTTCCAGCAAGACTATGTTGTTTTAAGACTTATTTCTTCAAGCAGTAGTTTTCTGGTGGGGGGAATGGAAAGGAGAATGAAGGTGCAGCATTGCTTGATGCAGAGCATACTTTCCCACAAACTGTGTTAGAAAAGGGCTTGGCAAGAGGAAAGGGGTTATATTTAGAGCAATACTAAGGAATATTGGCAGCAGAATCCTTGTCTAGGATATGTTCATGCTCATACTGAGCATGTCAAAGGCACTTGAGAAAACGAGCTGCCAGAGCACAACCAGAAAAAGCTGATAGCAAAGCAATCTAAAATCAGTCCTTGCTCTTACCTGGTTCTTCCAGTTTCTCTCCTTTGCTGACAGCTCTGCTGCCTGTGAGAAAGCTGTTCAGCACTCATCCTTAAGCTGTCTCTAGACTCAAAAACTCTCTATGAAAACACAGTACAAAAGAGAACAACTGCTCATCGAACTGTGGTGATTTGACATAAGCATAACAAACATACTACACCACTTGCATGACTTCATGGGGAAAACCATTGCCCAAAGGCATAAAGAGTTTGGAACAGTCCCCTAACAAATATTCCAAGATTTGGTCTTTTGAGACTGGACAGATATAGAAATACTTGCTTTAAAGAAAAGGCATCTGAGACACAAGCCTGAGAAACAGGCCAAGTAGGGTTTACATACAAGGGCCTCAAGAAGCCACAAAGATGTAGGCAGATAAAAAAAGTGAGCAGAGTGCAGAGTAACTTGGTCTTAGCACTGCCTGGCAGAGCACGAAGACTTGAGTCACTGAAGTACTGGCAGGCAGTAGGGAACCTGCAAGAATTTCCACGCCTCAGCCTAAAACTCATTTAACTTTACCTCCACAGGTTTGGGGCAACTTCTGAGCGTTAGCGTTTATCTCACCAAAGATAAAGCAGGAACATGAGGGAAGTGTGCAGTAGTCTTTAGCCTGGAAGGAGAATGCCTCAGAGGAATGTCTGCATTTTGCATGAAGACTGCTATTTGGATGATCTTGTGAGATTACAGAAAATGGGGCTTTTGAATTATTTTACTACCAGAGAAGGATGGGCAAGGAGTGTTGTGGGAGTAGAGTCATTAAGCAACAAACGAGGGGGAAAAACTTTCTGGTTTTCATTAGCAATGTTAATAGCAACATGCATTTCTTCCTTGCTGGAGATGCCTTTGATCATATACATGACTATTACCAAGCGACCCATAACTGATGGGAGTGCAGTTTTGTGTCTGCCACATGTGCAGGGAGGAATTCCAGCTGTCTGGTACTTCAGTCTTTACAGTGCAGTATTATCACACTTTATCTGTGTCTGCATCTTTGAAGCTAAAAAATAAACATGATGCTGATATTTCTAATTAAAAAAAAAAAAAAAGGAAAAGAGCCTTTTTGCCTACTTGGCTACTACTCTGTATTTTTAGTTCTGGAAGACTTTTCAAACCTACTCATATCCAGAAAACTTATTTTTTGCTCTTCATTAAGTCTGATGTCAAGTGGTGTTACTGGGGTATGTGATCAGCTTGGGTTGCAGAATTGTCTGAAACTAAACAACAAAATACTTTTCCTCAGTTGTTGGACACCAGTGGAATCCAAACCAGTCTGCAGATAAACAAGGCTGTTCGATCAGCTCATTTGACTATCAGTTACAGGATTATGGAGGTTGGAAGTTTAAGTTACCAATGGTCAACATTGCCCCATTTACTCATTTGGGTAAGCAAGTGCTGTGGCACAAAGCTGGAGGCAAAGATTTTGTCCTTCCTTGCTCATTGATTGTTGTCTAATGCATCTATTAACATAGCCTGTTGGGCCAAAGTAGAGTGAACCGTAGCTAGAATTATATTTAATCTTGCTTTGCTATGGTTCTTTAGCAAGTAGTGTCAAATTTTTGCATTTCCTAAGATCACAAGATGGTTGATTTGCAACCAGAAGAGCTACTATATATGTACATATGACTTGAAATGCCATAACTTAAACTTCAACTAAAGCATATTCTTAAAAAATAAGCATTACTAATGCAGTTTTCTAGATCAAAAGAGTCAATAAGCTGTACATAGGTATGTAATGTTTGAATATGCTACAACATAGTGTGCCTGCAGCTTTAATACAGTCTTTTCAGATGTGCATGATGCAAGAGGTTATCATCTCTCTTCTGTTTCTGTCATAGCTGCTTGAAGTGCTGAGATGGGCGTCCTAGCGTGGAACGCTGGATGAAACCCACTGTTGAAGTCTTGTCACAGTATGGTTTTGAGTAACCTCTCTGAGCAGCCCATCCTGAGGTAAGGCAACAGGGAAGTTGCTTGCATTGCTCCCTTGCATTGTGGAGCAGATGAAATGGCTTGCCATGCTGTGATTCTCCTGAGAACAAGCAATCTCTAGGTGACCCCTTCTTTAATCTTGCAGTTGGAAGGCAAACACTATTACAGAACAATTTTTTTTTGTCTGATTACTTTGATAAATTGTATTTTACAAAATTCTTAATTTGCAACTGGATAAACTATTTCTCTTACTTTCCTCTCAGCTTTATTCAGGAAATAGCCATAATGGCTGGTAAAGCTCTGTGATGACTGCAGTTCAGTTGCTCACCAGATTGAAACAGCCTTGAGCACTCAAGGCGAGTATTTGGCTAAGACTGGCCAGAAATCTGAATTCATTCTTGATTATCTAGATTCAAGCCAACTACTCATGTTTGGGCAGCCTCTTCGATAGCCCTGGGAAGCCACAACTGACAGTTTATTCTCACCCATTAAGTCAGGTCCCAAACACTATTAGCAAGTCCTAGTAACTGCTGTGAAAATTACAATTATGCTGGTGTTAGGAACTGGCGGATCTGTTTAGCTCTGTCACAGGCAGACTGCCTTTTCAATGCGTCATTAGGGAGCTGGGAAATTGGAGCTAACGGATGGACTTCCTGCAGTTTTCCTCTTCTCTAACATCCAGTGGCCACTGGATGGCACTGAGGTTACTGTCCTGCTCACAAACACATTCTAAGAAGCCTCACACTTTGATTTTAGGAGTTCGGAAAAATTGTCTGGGACACTGAATTTGGGTTATTTGTTTGGACATGTGTAGGGCTGCTTGCCTCAGCTCTTGTAGATTCTTCTCCCCTCACTGCCCCTGCCTTGGGACCACTTACAGCTAACAATAAATGCTTGCTGTAAATCTCCACATGGGTGTGTATGGAGCCTCAAACTTGTTGTGAGTGCTTGCTGTCCTATCACACTGGTGGATGAAGAAGATAAGGAGCCTTAATTGTTGTATTAATCCCTAAGCTACATCACTGGTACTGGCTACAGAGTAATTTCAATGGGTCTGCCAAAGCATACAATTGTCTTAGGTACTGGCAGCATCAGACAAAGTTCACTGATTATCCAGCCATCTTAACGCCCGTGGCTTCTGAAGATTTCCCATGCTGAAAGCACACAAACTACAGCACAATGTTTTCAGAAACCAAAACACCCAACATCTTAAAGTATTTGACCTTAAAGCTTCTTATCTGTCTCTGAAAATGTACTCTGGTGAGGCATTCAGATTTGTTTCTAGTGAAAATGACACTAATCACTTTTTACGACACTGGCTGAAGGCTTGAGCCACAAATACCGAATTAGCAGGTTTTATGTATGCTTGATCCACTCAGTGGTGCCAGCGTGGTGGTACACATGGAACCAGGCATGGATGTGAATCTCAACAGCTGCAGCAGAAATAATTTTTTTTACGGGTTCCGTCTCAAACTCTGTAGTGCTGACCCAGCAGGATTTTGGGTGCATTTGTCCTCCTGGCCCGTCTTTAGCTGCTAGGTGCTGATGCCTTGAACAAGTAAATACCCCTTCTCTTAAGTTCTGGGTTGTGTTTGATTTTGTAACCTAAGCAGCTTTTCAGGAAGATGGCTCTTCAGACTGCTAATGCCAGTTTGATTTGCCTTTGCGGGGCAAGCCAGAGCTGGCCAGTAGTCCAAGTCCTCTTAGTGCAAGGACATAAGCAAGGAGTGGGCTCTGACATAGGGACCCAGAAGGAAGCACAAGCAAGAATGGTGAGCAAAACCCCTCTTTTATGCTTATCATACTGGCAGGGTAGTGGTCTGGGTGCAACTGCACGGCACCTGGCTGTAATGCCAGCGTACCTCTGACAACAGCTAGCCAACAGAGTGGTCTGCAGGTGATGGTGCCTTGTTGCTTAGCTCTGCAGCTCTGCTACATGAAGGATGAAGTTGGGGTACTCAGAGTCTGAAAGAGTCAGGAACTGAAGTATGACTTTGATTAATGTAACTAGACGCCAAGTGCTTGGTTCTTTTAGATTATTTTTAGAATTCTGGATTAAAAGGATTGTTCTTCCCTGTTCTTTTCCCTCAGACTTACAGCAGATAAAAGGCAGGTCAGAATTGCTTTGGGAAAGCCCAGCTTGCAATACACTGGCTTTCAGAAAGGAATTTCAGACTACATATACACAACTAATATTAGAAAAAGTCTGAACACATTTTCTGGTGTCTGTTTAGATGTGTGTTTCTACATAGCAGATACACATCTAGGCACTAAACTACATGAAAATTCTCAATGTCTCTTTCATTACCAGTTGGTTGTATCCAAAACCAGACATTCAGGAATTCAAGAAATCTTAAGCACTCTTATTTCATGGCTTGAGATGCTACATGCTTGTTCTTATTAAAACTGGACATTACTTTAATACAGACAGGAAATTTGAGAGAAGAGGTTAATTAATTTATTTTTTTGAAAGAGAGTTGGTACTTGTATGTAAAAACAAAATACTGAGACGTTTAGTAGGCACGTGAGGCCAAAACATCATCAAGCATTGATTTGGTTTAGAGAAATAGATGGCAGTGGAATATTGAGTTTTTTAAAGCGTCTGTTCTTCTGAGAATACCATAACATAATTTTAAATAGATATAAACTCTGCTAGTTGATTTTGATTTGCAAGGACCTCATGATTCTGCAATGAGTCTGAACTCAAGCTTGCTGGTATCCAATGCCTTTGAGAGTATTGTGTTCTGTGTGACATTCAAAGTACCTGAACACAGTCTGTCACAGTAGCTACTGAAGTTGTGTTTGATGTGGTACATATCTACACAGCACACAGCCACAGGGATTTGAATGCCCAGAGCAATCTTAACAGCACTCTTCTTCCAGCTGGTATGTTTTTCCACTTGATCTTCTCTTCGTTTTCTGACTGTGTCCTTTCAGTGGACACTTACAATCCAAACAGCTCTATTTTGTCCAAAGGGCTTATATTTACATACTTTTGATTCCTGAGAAACTCTTTGGTGGTGGCTCTTTGGCAAGTTAATGAAAATAAAGATTGAATACTCAAGGATTTTTGGGCAGGAGGGGGGACAGTTCAGTTCAATGGAGCTATTGACTCACATGGCCATCTGTCTCTTTTTACAAAGACAACTATATACAAAAGGGGAGGCTTTTTATGAATCAAGTGTTACTTAGCTATGGTGTGGTCCTCCTCAATTCTTGGTTTGAAAGATCTGTTCCACTGTCAGAAATCTGCTGCCTCTATGGAAAAGAATCCTTCCAGTTTCTATCCCCTCAAATTTGAAGAATGTTGAATTGACTATTTCTGGGCTATGCGAATGTATTTTATAGTTCTCATATCTGCAGAAGTAAACTAAATATGGTCTAAATTTCTCTAAGTAATAAACATGCTGCTTCTAATCAGCAGCAGCTCTACAAGGTGTGAGTGTGGGTGTGTGTGTTTCTGTGGGTGGTGGTACATTAGCTGTTGTGACCTGCAGTAGTTACTGGTTAAGTTCTGTCTGCACAGCATCATGTAAACTGAAGCAACTGATGTCTGCATGGGAAAAGTTGGTGCTTCGTTCCGAGCAGCTGAGCTGACATGTTCTCACATCTCCTGGGTTCTTCCTTGCTTCCATATCTAGCGTTGTATGTGCACTGAGAAACCTCTTGCTCTGACCTTGCAAACCGATATTTTCAAAAATAGACTTCTGAGGTGTAGAAGGAAAAATGCTTAAAGCACTCTTACAAGCAAAATCGAGGATGGAGCCAAACTTTCCCGAACACTTCCGTATTGTGACAGAACCTGCATAAATAAGCGAATTCATCCAAATAAGCTGAACTGGGAAGGGGCAGACAAGCCTCCACAGTGCTGCCTAAGCAGCAGCCCTCTACGCACAGCACCTGGGACACCAGAACAGAAAGGCTGCACTGCAAAGTTGCAATAAAAGGGGCTGGAGTATGGGGGCAGTGCCGTACTGCTGCGTTTAGGTGAGCGGTGTGAGCTGGTGGCTGTGCACTGTCACACAAGCAGAGAAGGTACAGTACAGCTGAGAGAGCCCAGGCTCCTGAGGCATGTGCAAAAACGTCGCAGAACTTAAGCAGCATGACTGAAGTCTGGTCATGTTCAGTGCGATCCCAGGTGCAGAGGTAGTGGGGGTTACACCAGAAATCTGGCCACAATGGTGATCCTAGATTCACGAATGGTTCAGGCCATTAATTCAATGCAGTAAATCTGGTCAAGCTCAAGAAGAACTTCCACGAACACAGATGTGTTCCTGCTCTGCCCAAAGTTGGTCTATGGTGGAGGCCTCTTCCTGGGAGAGTGAGGGAAAGCAGGCAGCCACACGTGGCCTGGCTTTGTCACCTCAGTCCTGTTTAGAGGAACAGCCTATTAATGATTTTTGGCTTGTGAAGAGCAGATCTTGCAGAGGGAAAATGGTAGCAGATCCTTTGGGGAAATTTGTAAGCTAATGGTTTTTGAGACCAAAGTTATGTTTAGAAGACACTATCAGTATCTCTTACTCTCTAGGGACTATAGATGGGCTGGAAGAATACGGAATATGCTTCTGTTAAGTCTCCCATGATTCAACTACATAGTGTTTTGCCAGGAGTTCTGTTTCTAGATAATTCTGTAATAGAAAGCAATCAATAGTAGCTCACTTTTGGTTATTCTTCCCCCTCATCGTGCTTTTGTTTTGCACTTTTGCTCATCTGATCAGGTCCAGAGATAATCACTTACTGTCACTCTTCCTCTTATCATTGACACTACTGTCAAGAGCTGGACTGAGTTTGCATAACCATTTCTGTGAACCATGATTTTCAAAGGAGGTGCTACATGGAGTACATCCAAGAGCTAACACTTACTCTTAAAACAAAAGGTATTTTCAAAGCCAAAGCTGTGGTATAAGACAACCTAATCTGATCCATTCACAGGACTAAGTTCAACTTCCTTCACCAAAATATTTGTTTCTTCTTCTTTGTTAGGTTAACCTCAAGTAAAATTCTAAATTGCCTCTAAAACTGTTATTTGGCTGCATGTAGCTCTACATCCACAGGAGGGGGCACTTGAATAAAATTTTGGGCTGTGCCGAATACCTCTCTTTTCATTCCTCCTTTTGTGCAGAGTGGTTCTGTGTGTTGGAGAAGGGGAAGAACTAAAAGATGATGAAGGTGCATGGAAACTAAATAGCCCATCAAGTCCTGAAGTATATCTCTGAGCTCTTCTAATGGGTGGATCTTGCACTGTTTCAGACACGGTTTGCTTCAAATCAACTAATACAATACACACACAAAAAGTAATCATCAAAATAAATAAAACACTGAATCATATTGTTCCTTGGTCTGAAAATTTTGTTCTCTGCTTCAGTAGGCAATATGGCATTTTACAAGGAAGCCTTTTTTTCATGCTCAACATCCAGGCACAGGCGTCTAAAGGGTTGAACTAGACTAAAGAGCAAACTGCTAGTGGTTCAGCAGACTGAAAGATCTAGAGTTCTTAGTCTGGTGCAGAGAAATTGTACTGCAGTTTCACATCATCTTTGTTTAAAAAGGGATTTGTTTCCCATATCTGCCTGGAGTACATGGAGGTATGCTTCCTGAGAGGAGCAATAAGTGAAGGAAAATATATTTCCACACGCATTACCAGTAGTCTGCACTTCAGCTATGCTGGTGTATCAAACCTTTCTGAGGTACAAGGGCTTAGCTGAGCATTAGAAAAGTAGATGTGTAGCTCTGCTGGACCGTGTTTCTTGTTCTTTGCCCCTCTCTAAGGCCTCTCTGGTCTTTCATGATTGGCAAGGTGTAGCACTTAGGAAGAACTGATTTCTAGCTCCTGTGGACTTAAAGATTTTGAAAGCTGAAACTACGAAAGAAGCAGGCACGTGTTTAAATGCCAGCAGGAGTGAGACTTGCTTCTACCAGTAAAGTCAACAGCAGGTTTTTATATGTTTTTCCCCTCCTCCTTCCACTCTTGTTCAGTTTAAACTAAACTCTGGATAAGGACATGGTGCTGCTTAGGACTGGAGACAGAGCTGTCTTCACTGGAGCATCAGGCTCATACCCGGAACTGCAGTGAAGATGTTTCAGCAGAGATCCACTACTGCCACAGCATGATTCCTGCTCATAGATTCAAAGCTTCTCCTGTGCTAGAACAGACTCCTTTAATCTGTGAGAGGACAATGAATAGGTGACTGCTGATTTCAGTACTCAGATTGTAACACTGAGGAGGGGGAAAAATTAGAGAGGATGTCTGATATAACTAGCAAAACTTCTTCCTTTTCCCTTTCCTGTTTTCCAGAGTTGGCAGATGTGACTCTCACTATCTTCCAGGGGCCATACAGGAGTCAGAAACCATAATTTGAGAACAACGCTTGTAACAAGAGTTCCCAGGTATGGCAGGGTCCTAGAAGAGGAAAGAAAAGAGAGGAACTGTTGAGGGTTAAATTTATCACATTAACCCTATTCTTGTTAGAGATATATCCATAATAAATTAATTATTTTGCTCCTGCCCATGTTATGAACTCCATGTAGGAGAACAGACATGTGGCTGGATTGCTTGTGTGTTACTTCCCTCCTCCCCTCTTGCTTTTATCTTCTCTTGTGATGCCATGGGTTGCATTTTAAAGCCTCACAGCACTGGCCTAACTGCGCTCTCTGACAGCTGCAATCAAATTCTGGTTTGCCTGACTGCTAACAGTTCTACCAGTGAAATTCTGGCTGACTGCAATAAGAACAGAATTGGAGCAGTTCAGGCTCCTCTAAAAATACCACTTCAAGAGATTGCTGTAAGAAAACACCATGATTCTGCATCTCAAAGAGTGAACACTTATTAGGGCCAACATCAGTGGATGTGGAACCTGAGGCAGGGAAGGAGACACCTTTTTTTGCTTATGTGGGTTATGGGGGAGAAAGCAGGACCTAAATTTCCTGGTCCCAGGCAGACTGGTTGAGCCTAAGCCTCATTGTTTAAAGTTATGCCAAATGCCGTTCTGTTGATGTCTTCGATTTCTCACAAGACATTTCATCCTGCTTCAAAGCCCTTGACTATTTGAGAACTATTCAAGGTCAGCTACCACCCCGCCTAATATTGCTGCTTTTCAGAAAAGGCATCTGCAGAACTGTCACTACTTAGTGTATCTGTAACAAAGCTAGGACAATTTTCTTTGATTCTTTTTCTTTCTTGAGAGAGAGAGCTGCTTGGCTCCACTGACA
Organism: Eulacestoma nigropectus; assembly: GCA_013397775.1. NCBI lineage: Eukaryota > Metazoa > Chordata > Aves > Passeriformes > Eulacestoma > Eulacestoma nigropectus. The sequence continues at coordinate 670,381 of VZTE01005072.1, read as the reverse complement.
GCAGTGCAATTTAAAATTCCTGAGACTCCAATTAAAAACTAGATCTGTTTCCAAAACACTATTAAGGACACACCAGAGGATAAAGGATTTGAATTTATTGTCATGAATATAAAGCCTAGCTCCTTATTTGTGGCCATAGACAAGCCTTTCTGTCTTGCAGGGTAAAAGAGTACTCATCCAACAAGATGGAGACTGCAACTAGTGCTTTTCCCTTTGTGAGATGTCTAGATTTCAGGAGCTGGCAGTGGTGAGATAAACATACTATTAGGAGTAGTTTAGAGATAAACATACTATTAGGAGTAGTGATCTAATAAAACAGCTGACAATCTTTCTGTGTCAAATCTGCCTTGTCCAGCTCACTTGTTTTCTGTGAGACACTTAGGACTTGATGTTCCCAAATGTGTGCTATCTCTCTTCATATCAGACAGCCAAATATGCAAAATTGCTACTTGCTATTTTGATTCAATATTACTTGAGAAGTACGCCTGGTAGTACTGCTTGTTTTATGAGTATTCACTACTGTGATCTGCCAAAAAAAGGATATGATGCTGTGAGCTGTAGCAGTTCAGAAATAGGCTCTGCCTAAGCTTGCTCTGCCAAAGCCTTCAACGTCAGTTCGGCTCCTTGTCTCTTGATGGTGATTACAGTGGACTTCTGGTGAGCTCAGAAAAATTAAGCTAAATCTTCAGTTGTTCGCGAGTAACCATACTATCTCTCCTTCTTCTGAGTTGTGTGTGGGTATAGACCTGAATCTAGTCTTCACCAAGAGACTGGAAAGAAGCTCTCTCTATGGGTACCAGCGAAATGGCACTCTGTAACTGCAGCTGATGCACCACCAATTGCCAAAACAGATACATAACAATTGGGGGTGTCAAAGCTACTGAGATGCTTGCAGATCTCAGTACACAGCTGGGCTCAAAGAGAACAGAACATGACTTTAATGTTGAATTCAAAGGAAGACTCCTATGTAAAGTGAGTAATAGGCCTCTGCAACTCAGCATTGGGCATGGTCTAGCCAATCAGGGCCAGGTTCTGGCCATAAGGAAACGTAATTTGATTGAGTTATAATCACTGACACGGGGCTCTTTGAATCTGTTTAAAACCTGATCTTTAAGAACTGCTAGACATATTCAGGGATGAAAAATTCATGGACCATAAGTAAAGAAGACACTTTATCTGGCTGAGGAGGTCTAAGCCCATGACAACCAGAAGCTGAGATACAGTGGGAGAAAAGCTGCTTGCAGTGACATTGGTCTTTCCCTCCATGCTGTTCTCAGAAAGTAGCCTCATTTACACAGGCCTTTGCTATAGCTGCCAATTTTCACTGCTTTCGGTGCAGGTGCTTCTGAACTAGGCAACTAAGGGCCAGGGTTTCAGACACACTTGCCTTAGTTCATACACCTTTGTACCAAAAGAGAGGACAAATGATTAGCTTTTCATCTTCACCTTGGAGGCAAACACGATGTTATATGGGGAAGCTTAGTCTGAAATACATTTTTCTTCTGAGGAACTTGCAGCATCTCTACAGTTTTGACACTGTCATGTTCCCAAATGCAAAGAACAGAGAGATTTCAAACCCAGAAACAAAACACTTCAGCAGCTTTCTCTATTTCGCACCCTTGCTTCCCACCACTGGTTTGTTGGATTCTTCCTTAAGCCAGAAGCGATGGCATTGAAGACAACAAGGAAGATCTCAGACGGGATGCCTTATAGTGGATGGAAGAAAATAGAACCCAGCATTTCTGCAACGAAAATTGAGCAGACTAATTTTTCTCCTTACCATAGATAATGTGTTGTTTCTCAGAAGAAAATAGAAATTAATACTTAATGAAATACTCTCACCTGCCACTTGGTTCTTCAAGGGCAGTCAGGCTCAGATCTCCCACTAACCTTTTTTTGGAAGGCAGCCTACAACACAAAGGTTAAAAAAAATCTTCCCTTTTTTTTTCCTTTTTGTTTTCTTTTTTTTTTTTTCCATTGCAGATATCTGAGCTGTTTGGAAAAAAACAAAACAAAACAAAACCCACAAAAAAAGAAAATGTAACAGGAAACTCAATAGTCCTAGTGTTCCTACCACTTGGTTCTACTGTCAAGGACAGAATAAAACTGTAATTGGCTGCAATAGATAAATGATTTGTTCAGACGTGACTTCCCTCTGTAAACTGCCAACCAAGTTGGGTAGCAATGCTGATCTGCTGGAGGACAGGAAGGCTCTGCAGAGGAATCTGGACAGGCTGGATTGATGGGCAAAGGCCAACAGTAAGAACTTCAACATGTCTAAGTGCCAGGTCCTACACTCTGGTCACAATGACCCCATACAGTACTACAGGCTGGGGGAAGAGTGGCTGAAAGCTGTTGGGGAAAAAGGATGTGGGGGTGCTGGTTGGCAGTGGCTGAACATGAGCCGGCAGTGAGCCCAGGTGGCCGAGAAGGCCAATGGCATCCTGGCCTGTATCAGCAATAGAAAATAGAAAAAAACCCCTTCTTTTTAAAATTCTCAGCCGGAGGATCTTGCTGCAACTGCCAGCCCTTACATAAAAAAGCCAAAGCAAAGCAAACCAACCAAGCAAACAAGAAAAGCCCAAAAGAATTACTTCTTTGGGGAAAGGGAGGTAGAGAGAAGAGAGCAAAGAGATTGTGGACAGCTGCCATACCTATTTCCATGTGCAAGAGACCGTGAGGAATTGAAAGATAAAATGGTTTTATTTCAAATTGCCTCTACAAAAAATGTTAATTCCTTCATTACTAAAAATATTACCACCAGTAGACAGGGCTGGTACTGTCTATTTCCATGGAGACCACTGCAGTATTTTAGAGCTCTGGTTTTGTGGGCAGAGGAATATGCTGTTAAATTAACTAATACTTGAGAAGATAGACATAAATCCTCACTACATATTTTGGGAACTCACATAACCTTAAGGCAATGCAGCTACAATAACATTATAATAACATCCTCTGGCCTCCACTAACTACTTCTTTCTGGTGATGTCAGTGACACAAATGTCCAGAAATGGTGTGAGTATTCTGATGGTCTTACCCAGTGCCCTCCCCATTCTGCAATAAGGACTTGTCCATCTGACACTGCTGTGAAACAATCTGATGCTGTCAGCTCTGGGTAGGTTTGTTCCTTTGCTACCCATGCTAGAAAGAGCAGAGTGCAGCACTGTGTTAACCTTGCACAGACAATAGTCAAAATAAAGCAGAAAGAAGGCAGAGGCAAGCTGTTTTTCTGATTTCCTTGTTCATTTCTAGGTTGTAATATCACTATAGCGAGCAAGAGGTGTGTGTAATGCCACTGTGCCACTGCCTGGTGATTCCTAATGATTCATGTGGTCCTTCCTTCCTTCCTTCCTTCCTTCCTTCCTTCCTTCCTTCCTTCCTTCCTTCCTTCCTTCCTTCCTTCCATCCATCCATCCATCCTCTTTAGTTCTGTGAGCTAAATTCCATGTGGAACTCTTTCCTTAGGGTAGTGCCTACAGAGATGCTTATGATGTTGTATAGAGGATAAAGATCCTGAAGGACTGAGAACAACTTTAAGCCCTGGGAATGCTTGGATAACAGGCTTTTCTTACCAAGAAGGTGAAAATCTCTGCCTAAAAACCAAGGTTAATGGAGTTCAGGAAGATAACCCCTCCCTGAAGGAAGTCAGTATTTTGCATGACTGAACCCTATAAAGTTCATTACTCTTGCAAGCCTCAGCATGAGTTGTGATCCAGTTTGCTTGGCAAGGATGAGTTTAGTCTGCCAGTATCTGCCCTTCGTTCCTGTGTAAAAAAGGAGTTGCACAAAAACCCATTGGCCCAAATTTGCAACCTGAAAGAGCATGTGGGAAGGAGACTGTTTACTCAGCTGTGGCATCTGATGTGAAGTTAGCTTTCAAATACCAAAAAGTAGTGTAGTGAAGCACAGCCGTGGAGTTTCTCACAGGTGGATGGATGCATAGTATAACTTCGGTATGAGTGCACCAAGGACACAAAATCTGCTTGCATTTTCCTTGCAATTTCATCTTGTGTTATTGTTTACAGAATCAAAATGCCTGACGGCTGTTAACTGGGGTCCTTCATTGTTGAATGTCTTGTAGATCTCCTGATAGTACCAGTGCAGTATAAATACTTTGTACCTACTTTCTAGCACTAATACCTTGCTTAACCAAAATACTGCCAAGTTTTGTACCTATCACAGTAGAACTGGGCAACTCCTGACCCCAAGTCTGAGAACATTTTAGAAGGTGTATCAAAAAGGCCATGTCTTTTCTTGTAAACTCTAGCTTTATCATCGTCTCTAATCACACATTCTGTTAATATAATTAGGAAATTTATGTCTTGAGTAAAATCAATGTTAAAAAAAGGGAACTACTGTAATTCTCATATTCTTTCCTTGGTAATTCTATCATGCAGGCTTAGAACTACCCACTTTTCTGCTCTCTGAGCAGAAATTCATCAACTCTTGATTGGCAATAGCATTAAAAAAAGTAATGTCTTTCTTGGTTTTTAATCCATTTCCCAAAGTAGCCTCTAAAAGCCAGGAAGCCAGCAACTGAGATGTGTATTTCAGAGACCAGTAGATATCTTGGCTTGAAAGGTATTTAAAGCAGAAATATTTTCAGTGCTGTTAGTACAGTTCCCTACATCTAACTACCAAATCCTTATTCATGTGTTGAAACTAGACCAGCTGAACCATAAACTGACTTAGCTTAATCAGAGCAAAACCCTTGTGTACATGGACTCTCTAAATCAGTTTCTTACCAAATTAAGATAACTCAAGAAGTGCCTCAGAGTGGTTGTTTCCACTTTCTGGGAAGCATCTGTTCTGGTAATTTGGAAATGGATTTAAAAAGTAATGCTGTTTGTACACAGAACCCTACCACTCCATTCTGCCTGGTCTCATGTCATGCTCAAGCTGGTGATGTGTACTGTTTTGATAGATGGATGAAGGGAAAGCATCATTTTTCTTACCATCAGCTTTCCCTGTGTCTGTGTCTGCTTACCATGCAGGAGTAGACAAGACACTTCTCCACAACTCCATTGCTCCTCCATTACTGCTCATAGTCTGGTCTCCTTTCCCAGCCTACCTGCACCATGTAAATGTTCTTGAAAGCTCTCGGAACTGCCTTCTTCCTCCTGCAAGACCAGTGCAGCTGACTGCCTTGTTTCAAGAACAGAAAGGTGAGCTGTATGACAGAGCAAGATTTCTCCATTACCAAAGCCCTTCACACTTACAACCAGAAGATATGACTGCCATTTACACAGTGCTTGTGGTGAGGGAGGCTTCAGGCTGGGACATGAACTCTATCCATTTAAAAGTAGGATGGTTTCCTACGATCTTCACTGCATCATGGATGTAGATGTGCTGGCAAGAGGTAAGATGTGATGAGGGAGTTACCCAATGCTTTTGACAGACTTTTTCAGTCTAAGGCACCAGGAATATTACTGCTATTAGTGATGAATGAAGCAGACAAACAAGATCTTATTCTAGCAGTCATTTGAATATGGGAGTACTGAGGTATGTGTCCTATGATTGCCAATTACCTGCTTTGCAGTAATCACAGCAGTGCTTGAACAGTGTTACAACCAGAGGTGTCAGCACCTTTGAGCATTCATTTCCTGCTGACACACAGAGGTCTGTAATGGATGCACAATATGCTCATTTAGTGACAAACATTTAAGTAAACCAGTGACAGTAACTAGTGACACCAAGCAGTTTTGAGCTGTATGCAATTTACAGTCCTGACCAGATGCTGTCTACAGTCTATGCTCTGCAGAAAGGTCCATAGGAAGGCACCAGGTAATCTTACAGGCACCTACTGCTAAGAAATCCTGTGTGTGTGTGTGTGCACGAATTCACACAGCTTCTAAGGGAAGGTAGTGTACATCAGTGGAGTTTGTACTTAGTCTGAGCTGACTGTTTCCAATGAAACTTGACTGCCTATACTTCACTGGTTGACTGTCTTGTGCTAACCTTGTTCCTCTGAGATGGCTTCTTAATTCAGATCTCACCAGATCCCTTCAGAAAGCTTCTCAATTCTGTGCAGTAAAGCAAAGAGAAGAGTATGAATCAGCAGTCTTCTTGGCTGCTCTGTCTCAGGAACTAATGACGCTCTGTAGACTCACGGTAAATTGTTCAGCTAAAAGTTAATAAACAAAAACTGAATATCTTCTACAGGCACTGGCACTGGAGAAATTTAGGCTCTTCCATGTGAGGGAACTACAAAAACAGCCACTTTCCACAGTGTGTTTCTGCAGACTCTGGTGACAAAATGAGCCTGATCCTGACAGGGCATCTATATTTGAGAAGCCTTTAAATCCTAGACTGAGAATGCTGAAATTTCTTTATATGTTGGCATCGGCCTCTTTTTGGTATAACAAGACCATGCCAAAGACTGCACTTTTAGGATGATAGCCTGATTGTCACTGCTTTATACTCATAGCTTGCCTGGAAACCACTGCATGGATGCCTGAAGTACATACTTGGGCATGAGAGACATATGTGGGGGAGAACTCCTGATTCATTTTGCAAGCTATTGCTAATTGCAAAACACCACTGTAACAATTGACGTAGTTCAATTCACCCAGTCAACGCCTTAAAAATACTGGCATCAGCTGGAGTTTTGTTCCTTGACATCTTCACTGAACTAGAACTGCTTAACTACTTGGCTGATACCCATGTGGATGTGTCAGAGTATGATAGGCCCCCACATGAACATTGACAGTGTAATCAGAGGTAAAGGACAACTTATACTGCCCAGTTTTTCTAATTACAGCTGTGATATCATTCTTAAGGACACCTGCAAATAGAAGAAAGACACCTACAGAAGTCCCATGATAAAAATCAGGCCATAATGATGAAGATTTTTGGGGATCCTACTCACCAAGGAGGGCAGCTAGGAGATGGTACATGCTGAAAAAAGAGCAAGAAGTTGCAAAGATTAGTATGAAAATCTAGGTAAAGACCTTCTATGTGAAAATCCTTTGTGTCAGTCAAGTAATTTTGTTTTTGTTTAGGGTATATTTGAGCAATTAAAAAGACTAAACCAAAATTGCTGCAGCCAATCAATATTAAGAAAGAAAAAAAGCTGTTACGAGCTTGTTATTAGTATGCTAAAAGGCACATCCCTATGCTAATCAGGTATTAAGCCAGGTTTAAAACTTGCTTAACCCTATTTTTCTGCAGTCCAGGGAACTGAACATAATAAATAGGGTGGTGGTCTTTATCTGAATAGCCAGGACTGGAAAACTGAGACATGTTAATCATCTGGGATATTTCACTTGAAAACATACATGGACATAAGAAGAAATAGGCTCAGTCCCATCTGAATATCAGGGCTGAGATTTGACTCAGCATCATCTGGTGACTCTGTAAATTCCTGTTTCTCTGTCAGTTCTACTTACATGCGTTTATCACCAGTTTTCTCTGCTCTGTACCCAGTATACTCACTATGTATAAAGCTGGTCTCTATAGTCCTTGCATTTGCAAGGCAACCTGAAGAGCTGCAGGGCAGACCATAAATAACTAGTAGAGGACAAGATGTACAAAAGAACTCAAATAAAAGAATTTTTATTCCACTGAAAGACCTGCATAACCATAAATTTGGTTTTTCTTGAAAAAAGCATGAAGATTACAGAAGTCGCCATTTTCTAGGCCTGCATTAGCATTACTTGCCAGAAACAGCAGTTTCCTGTATCTCAGGCTCAGCTTGGTATGTGTGCACAGCTGGGCTTCCATTACACCCGTGTAGTCTCCTCATGCCTGAGAAAGGGCAAAGACATGAGTGCTGTGCTATCTGTTGTGAAAACTGTAAAGGGGAGTTAAATTTCTGAATAGGATATGGAGGACAGGCTTGCTTACACATTGGTTTAAGGCAATTACAGACCCCGAGCCTCACATCTCCTCCTTGTAAGCTTTGGGATGCTCACCTTCCTGCTACAAACTCACAAACAGGAGCGAGGAGTAGACTCAAAGGATCTCAAAACCTTCTAGAGACAGGATTGTTCAGTACTAGCCCACTAACAGGAACTGTTTCACTCTGCAGTGGAAAAGGACATTCTGGCTTGCAAGTGCAAACTAACGGCTCTACCAGGAGGAGAGGTCAAGAGAATCAGAATCACAGAATCACAGAATCACAGAATAAGCTGAGTTAGAAGGGACCCTTAAGGACCATTGAGTCCAGCTCCTGGCTCTCCACAGGATCATCTGTGAGAGTCATACTCTGTGCCTGAGAGCATTTTCCAAATGCTGCTTGAACTATGTCAGGCTCGTGCTGTGACCACTTCCCTGGGGAGCCTGCTTCAGTGCCCAACCACCCTCTGGGTGAAGAACCTTTTTCTAATACCCAACCTAAACCTTCCCTGACACAACTTCAGGCCATTCCCATGGGTTCTCTTACAGAGAAGAGATCAATGCCTGGCCCTCCTCTTCACCTCAAAAGGAATTTATAGACTGAAATGTGGTCTGCCCGCAGTCTCCTCTTCTCCAGGCTGAACAGAACAAGCTACTTCAGCTGCTTCTCACACAGCTTCTCTTCTGGGCCCTTCACGATTTTTGTTGCCCTCCTTTGGATGCTCTCTAAGAGCTTTATGTCCTTCTTATATTGTGTCACCCAAAACTGCCCCTGACACTCAAGGTGGGGCCACCTCAGTGCAGAGCAGAGCGGGACAATTCCCTGCCTTGACTAGCTGGTGATGCTGTGCCTGATGCCAACATCTTGGGGAATTTACAAGTCTGTTAGGGCTGGGGGAAAATCAGCCTTGTTCAGTTTTCTCAGCTAGTGTCTTCCATTTTACTCACTTTACTTGCTTTGCCATATTCTTGTTTGTAAGCTATACTTGGGTTAGGGTTTAAGTGGCTCAGTTGCTTTGGTGTCTTGGTTATGCACCTGTGAGGATAAGTCTGCCTGCCAGAGCTACTTACAGCCACCTTTACTCCTGCTTTTCCTCAAAAACTGGATGCTGTATGAGCTGAAGGCCAAAGCACACCACCAGACAGGTTACCACTTGGCGTAATAAAGTCTAAACCGCACTTCCCTTGTTGGAGGGTGAAAAGCTGCCCATCCATGAAACACATCCATCTCTGGATGTTTTTCTGGCTTAATCACTCAGGTCATGATGGCATGTTGGTGGAGCTGGAGTACAATCCTACTGTCTTATGGGGCTCCACCTCGACAGATTTGCTGTGTGCCAGGTTAAGCCAGTGTCACTGTGTTATGTCTGGGTTGCAGTGTACAAAGCTGGGCCCCTGACTGGTTACAGCTAATGAGTGTGCCTCTGTTTCCTGCCTTTTCCTGCTCTGCACCTTTCCTTCAGAGCTGTCCCTTTTCTGCCAAGCCTGGTACATGCTGATTGGCTAAGTGGGAGCAAAGGAAAACAAGCTGTCATTCACATTTGTCCTCACTACCCTGCCTCCTTCAGTGCCAGAGAGAAGACAAATTGACTCTTAATCCCCTAAGGCCAGTCTACAATACCTTACAGCATCTAATGGATTTTAACACCTCCAGGAAGGCAGTCTTTAAACCAAATGTCTGTGCAATAATTAATTAATATTGCATTTAGTAGTGGGGATGGTGAAAAATGCCTGAACTAGAGAGGAAGGAAATGACCTCTTTGAGGAGTAGTTTGCATTTCTTCTTGCCAGGAGCACTACAAATGACACACATTCCATGGATTTATTTGCTGTCTTCCTGAGCAAAGCATTAGAAGATCAGAACTGCAAACTGCATGGAAAATGCACTAGCAACTCTTCACTCTGTTTGTCCTGAGGATTCTTCCAGCTTGCTGGGAGTACTTTTTCTCTTATGAACTCGAACTGGCTTGCAGGGTCTGGGTAAAATGAGGTATTCTAGTTTTGGGTAACCATTTGTTAAGAATCACAGTGACACGAGCACTGAAAGACCACCAAGAGGGAATCCTTGCTGCCTGGAGAGGGTGTCTATCCTCTGTTCTAGCTCTTGAGCTCATAAAATTCCACTGGGCAATTTTTATCTCTGAACTGACCTTGAGCATTCACAGTTTCTCAAGAACTGGTTACCACTATAGTAAGATACAGTTGAGATTTTTTAAAAATTTTGTATACCCTGAGTAACACAACTAGGAGAGTTGAAATGAGAGCCTGGGAAAGTGGAAGAGTTCCTGGATTAGGTTGATCAATCTATTGAAAAAAGAGTTTGTTAAAAGTCTATTTTAGGAAGGAATAGGTATTGAAAGAAGAGCTTGTTAAAAGTCTCTTGTAGGAAGGAATGCTTTTAAGTCATCAGGTTCTCTGTTGAAAATACTTTCTGAAAACACAACAAAACCAACTCTGCTGCTACTGAAAGTGCACACACAGAGTGTCTCCTTGTTTGTTGACTTTAAAAATCTGATGCCAAGGTCTTTTGGCTACGATATTTACAAGCTGAATCCATACCTTTGATCTTTGTGGGAAAAAAAGTTTCTGAGCAAGCTCAGTCTTGTCAAAAAAGTTTCTCACTGCTGGATGTGGAATGGACTGTGTTCTTTCCAACTGACAAGCAAAACCGAACATAGTCCTGCTAACAGCAGAGAAACCTTGGTATTAACCGAATAATGATGGTCTGATATTTGCCTCCTGTTTAGATGAGAAATTCCATAACCCTAATTACAAATGTAGAGACTGAAAACTTCATTGCTGTGCTGGGGTTTGGACATCTAACTATGATTCAAAAATTAGAAAAATCTTACTCAAATGCTCCAGCCTCGGAAGAAACATTTCCCACCTCAAGGACTATTTAAGTGAACATAACAATTAAAGGGAAGTAGCCATGCGGGAAAAGGTGTGACTTGTCCAAAACATCATAGCAAACCAATTGCAGATTTAGGAGCAAAACTTTGCTATTAATTCGCAGCCCATACATTATCTCTTGCACTTTGTGTTTTTCTGTGAACTAACTTGAGTAGAGAATATACTTTTTAGTGACTGGAGGCAACCTTTAGATATTCTAAAGTAGGAAATAAGTGACTTGATATTATTAATAAGAAAGATGGTAAGGTCAATAGCTGATAACAAAGGAAGCCAGTCAGTTCCTCAGTAAACATGAAGTTACTTGTATTGGGTTGGTATTTTCAAAAATTCTCCTCTAAATGCTGCCTGAAGGCTGCTTTAAGGGGCAGAATTGAAGAATTCAGGATAAGTTAGCTTTTAATTTTTTTCTCAATAGGTTCTCTTTGCATATCAATTTTGTGAAACCCAAGGTTTCCTTCTTTTCATGGAACAGACTGCTGGATACACTGATATTCTCTTAGAGACTGCGGAGCAGCAAAGATAAAAAAGAACAAATAGTGGAAACCACAACTGCTTAGGGAATTTTTTTTTTAATTCAATGATTTCATTATATTTTAGGTGCTTTAATTTTGTTTCCTGAAACTCAATTTGACAATGCGAAGCCTGAATACTGAGGTGTACAGTATTACTATACACTTAGCCCCATAGCTAATAGTGAATGCTTAGTAGTAGAAGCTGGTTTCAATGTGTATGGAGCCACAAAATTGCTGTCATCATTAGCAGAAGTGATTCCTTCAGCATATCATCTATCTTGGGAATGGAAGATATTTTCAATACTTTCTTCTCTGAACTTTTGAAATCTTTCAGACTTTCAGATTATCAGTCCAATCACAGCTCTTCATTTCCACGTGTCCCAGTTTTGCTAGGAAGCTCTGAATTATTTACACAATAGGGTTGTCTGCACTGGGAATAAAAGATTTGAAGCAGGCAAATCTGAAATCTAAATGAAAAGGCAGCCAGTTGCTTGGCATGGGGACTTACTCTCATGACCCAGAGGCTAAGCATAAACAAGAAAAAGAACAAGTGTTTAAGAAATGGTTAAGTTAAAGGCCACCATGACACCCAAGTCTGTGGCTGCAGTGTAACAGCAGTGAACACATGATCCCCATGTGTGCGACCATGCATTTGCACATATGCATTTGATTGTGTGTGCACGTTCATCAAGAAGGGAAGGAGCTTTCCCAGGTGAGGCTGCATGCTTGCCTTCACATGAGAAAGCTGCACCTCATAAAGTGCTGGCTGGGAGGAGCCTCTAACAATGCCATTATCACAGAACCAGAACCAGACATTCCCCTGAACCTCCATGTCATTCAGCCCTGTGGCACAGCACAGTCTTGAAGGAGTTGCCAGGGAGTGCTGCAACTTAAAAGGAGGCAGGATGCCTGTCTCTCCTTCATCCAATATCATCCTTTCCATCCAAAGGGAAAGGGGCTTCTGGTTCCAGTCCCACCAAATCGTAGGTAAGGACTTAAAGGACTTAAATCCAAGCAGCATTTCCTTCACTGTCGACTGGAACTGAGTAACTCCCCTCCTCTCTGTGTTGGTCGAAGTGTCTTGTTCTCCTGAACAATGTTTCAGTCCTATAAGTTTGAATAATTCCCTCGGAAAGCGTGGTTTCAAATATGCAGTGCCATCTCCAGTGACTAAAATATGAGAATATTCGGTGAATATCAGCTTGAACATCTGTTGCAGCTGATACAGTAATAGCATCATTGTTATAGTAAAAACTATTTTGACATTTCATTAAAAAATATGAGAATATGTCAGCACTATAACCACCTGTAAACTGGTAAAATAAAAGCATCTATACATCTATTTAAAACCATATCTTCCTAAGTATATGTGACAGCTTTGGAATACTTGATGCAGACATGTATTGCGATAGACTTTGATATATAGAATGACATAAATTAAAATGAAGTAGATACCAAGTACTTTATTGAAACATGGCTATTCCAGTAATTCTAAGGCTTCAGGTACCAGAGGGACTTGCTGGAGCCTTGTTGGCAGTGTAAGACTGTTCTGTGTCTTTATCTGAGCTCTGTTTTCTTCTTACAATCAATGTGCAAAATGCCTGTTGTTCATGCCAGTGTAGAGGACTGGTATCCTAAGGCTTAGATTTTATATGGAAAACAGTTGTAATTAGTTTCTCAAATTCTGTTAACCAAGACTATACAAGACTTTTTCTGTCTCAAAGCAGACTCCTGAATGGGTTGGTTGTACTTAAATACTTAGAGATTCCTATGGGTGCAGGAGAGGCAAGGCTGAAGGTAGCACAGACGGTGAAATACACTGGAAAACACCCTGAAGAAAGGTTGTGTGCCCCCATGAGCAGAGTCCCTGTTCTTTTCTGGAGAACCATAGTACTGGCAGACCAATAATTATTATTCTTTTTGGGGTTGTTGCCTGTTGCATGGTGCTTCAATGTTAGATTTACAGCAGGAGTAATGTGGTGCAGTGCAGTCACAAGAAGATAATACACCTGAATATAATGTAGAAATATTCCTTCCTACATGATGAGGCACCTTGTTGGAGCATATTTAGCTTGTTCAGTGAAGAGCAAGCAGAATTTTCTTCTGAAAATTGAGATGTGCCAAAGGAGACTTCACAACAGCAGAAAATACATGACACAGAAAAGCAGCTTACTTCTGAAAGTAATTAGTAAGAGTTGTGCATTACACTGATCTAGTTGTGGGTTTCTGGAAGACCTGTATGGAGTGAGAACTTTTATTTTTTCTAGGAACAGCTTCCTTGCTGGTCCCTCTTCCCAAGGATTTTAGAAAAGATAAAGTGATAGTAGTCCTTATAAGCAAGCAGAGCTGAGGGTCCTGTATTTTCTACGGCACCTTTGTAGGCTCTTCAAAGAACCAAGGCGGTAACAGACTCATTTGTTAGAGGTCCAGCTGTGTGAGAAGAGGGTAAAGAATTAGGACTAATGCAGAGAATACAGTTGACTGCAGGGACATGGCCTATATAAGGAAATACAGAACATTTCCTGCAAATCTGCTCTTAGCATAACATATGAAGCTGCAGGAACTGGCTAGTTGTGCAGTTGCTAAAGAATTGATCCCATATAGTCATAGCTTCTAAAACCCCACAATTTTAGCAATGTGTTGCACTGAATTTCAGAGCGCATCCCTTTTGTGTTAGGAAAACACATTGCTCTGAGCAGAGAATTTCTTTGGTGTAGTTTTTGGAGTGTTTGAATTCAACCACTTCTGTGATGTGCTGACAAAGGAGGATTTCTGCCTCAGGAATCACTGAGGCAAAACAGCAGTGAGCCATTTATCATACTACTTAGCTAACATTAAACAAACCCACTTGTCTAAATTAATGAGGGCTGTTGTCTGTAAAAGCTTCAGGGCTGAGCAGATGTCCTGCAAAGTTTTAACACTGGTTTCCCCAAGGAGAGACAATATTTTTATTTCAATGAAAATATTTTATGAGCCCTGTACTAAATTCACTAGTTTCTATTTTGTCCAAGAAACAGAATGATTCACTAAAAGATGAATAAGGAAAATCATCATGTTGGCTGCTTACACTCTGGCTTCTGACTGTTCCTAGTTAGATAATCCTTTAATTATTTGTGAAGAAAGGCCTCTCTTGAGTTTTCCATTGGACTGAAAAAAATTGCTCCTTCTCATCATCCACAAGCAATCTGGCTCAGGCTCCTGGGACACAGAAAGGTTTCTGCATTACTTTGGTTTATGCATATATATCAGTGAGCCAGCCAAGTCTCATCTGGCTTCGTTCAATCAGATATCAAGGACAAGATCTGAGGGTAGAGGTGTGCTACTTGCTCCCCAGAACTCCTGGAAGTGCTGCTTCCTTCAATTTTTCACACCTAGTTAAGGTTCAGTAACCTCGTATTGCATGTTGTTACACGAGTGCTGCATGCATTTTACCAAGCTGCTTCTTAGAGCATAGATGCAGAATCCATTCTGAAGAAATCTCTCTTTGCCTTGGGTCAAATTGTTCCAGTATTCTCCAAAATCAGCAGTCACATCTGAGTCCAGCTTTCAGATACATGAAGGCTGCTCAGCCCTCCTCACATCAGTTCAGTGAGAGTGTTTAGTATCCTTTCACATGAATTAGAATTGATGTCATCTATGATTTTGATATCCATTACTGTCCAAATGGGATGAAGAGGAGAAGCAGAAGAAAGGTAAAATTATGAGATTAACTAATCTTGATGTTTCTTGTTCTTCTCACTCAGTGCATGCTATTTAGGTGACTCTAAGTGTAGTCAGTCATTAAGTCAGGTGGCTTTCTTCTTCCAAGTTTGATTGAGAATGTAAATGTCTTCCCAGAACAGCTATATGCAGTGAAGTGACATTTTAATAACATATTGCCCTGAAACTTTCTTGACTAAAGGGCAGAATTTGTAGTAAATTACACATTGGGCAAGTAATTGGCTGGCTACTTTCTGCTTAGGTCTTAAATTGTGGCTGTTACATTGGAAAAGATTAAGGCTGTACCTAGCTTGAGCCACTCACAGCCTAGAACTTTGCAGAGAAAGGTTTCATTCTGTTCTATTACTTGCAGCAGAGTTGTTGTGTAGTGCAGGCCTGGTTTCCTTTCCATAAACACATCAGGAGGGCTGTGCATGGTATCTGGAAAACCTTTCACTCTTTTCTAAACAAAAGTGATACCTTAATACATTAACTATGTTTCAACAGACAAAACAGAAGGTAATATCAGTGGATCAGGAATAACTCTTCAAAATGCCTTTGTGAGGGTGGTAAGCTACTAATGCTTTATTAACAAAGAAACCTACTTGCCAAGAAAGAGAGTGAATGCTGCCAGTTCTGCATTTCAGTACTGCAAAGCTAAGGTTCAAACCCACCAAGGCATCCCATAGCCTGTCAAGCTGTCTTCTGCCACCACTGGCCTTTGCCTAAAATCTGTGTAGTCTGCACATCACTCTCCTATATTAGGTGTGCTTTCTATTTCATAAGAGGAGGTGGAAGGTCAGGCTGATGCTATCAGAACATGAGCTATGTAAACAAAATGTAGAAAATGAACAAAACAAAGAGTGCAGTAGCTCACCTGTAGCTTGTATTATACGCCTGGTATTTTTTCTGAGCAGGAATGTGCAGGACCGTAAGGAAACAAAGACCATGGGCCTAGCATTGTGTTCATTCCACTCATATTAACACCTATAAATTAAACTATGGCAGGAGCTGGAATGGATTTTTTAATATGTGAAGACAATTCCATGGAATTCTTTGAGTTCAGTGGAACAACTAATTTGCTGCCATTTTGAAGTTCAGCTTCTGCTTGGAGTTCCAACTGTTCATTGCCTGGGGAAAAGCCTGGTTTGGGGTTCTGCAAAGCCCCTGCTTTCTGGGGCAGAAGTGAGCTGGCAGAGAACAAAGCCTATCTGTAATCAGAAAGACTGTAGTGACCTTCAGACTGAGTTGGGGCCATTCTTTCCATAGACTGAATTTCAGAGAGAGAATGATTCCTTTAAAGCTGGAAGTGTTGGATGGCTTCAAGAATTTGGTAAGGCTAGACTGGAAACAATCTATGATCTTCCAAACATTATCTCAATTTCAATTCTTTGCATTACATGCCCTGTTGGAAATTGACAAGCTACTACCTGTATCAGGTGAGTGCTTGCTTAATCACTGGAAGTCTGAACTAAAGATGCTTACAAATCAAATCAGCCTGCCTTCTTGCCTATTAGCAGGGAAATTCAACACTTTCGGGCACTGCTTTGCAAGCAGCTGTAGCTATGGCATTGGGATAAAACCCTCTGCACGCATTAATCATATTTGAGAGCCACATGCATTTGGTGTAACTAGAATTTTAAATTCCAAGTCATCCAGAGCAATGCATCCTGTCCTCAAGACACAAGCTGGTGACTCTGAGTTGCCTGTAATTCCTGATAACTCTTGGTCCTGGGGTGAACAGACAATCTAATTACTTGAGGCAGGTATGTAGCCTCATCCAAATGTGATTAACTGGTTTGGTAAGGCATGTGCTAGAGCGCTAATTTAAACAAATGGTAATTAATAATACTATTTCAGTGTGACTGAATATTAGTGATAATTCTTAGATTATTTCCTTTCTAAAGAAGGAAAAGTAGTTTGGAATGACTAAAGGACCTACACAACATCTCTTGAAGTGGTAACAAGCGGCTAGGAAGAATCTTGGAAGGTCGTCAACCAATTTGTCACTCAGTGTGAGGCCTCCAACACATAAGAGAGCTCTGGTATGGCAGCAGAGATCGTCTTCCTGCTGTTCTATCAGACAAGGCATCACAAACAGAAGCTTATAAGAACTTTATACAGGTGAAGGTACACTATGATAGAAGAGGGCAACTGAGATGTTCCTGTGGGTGCCATAAGACAAAGATCTAAAAGGCAAATGAATTTTCTAACATGTCCCATAAGTAAAGAAACATGGAAGTGGTATCTGGCGAAAACTGTCTACCCTCTGGTAGAAAGCCAGACTTACATGCATGAAGGGAGCTTTCTATCATAAAATGAGCTCATGTCCAAGGAAAACTTAGTTCCCAGCTCCACGAATTCACTCAGTAGGCATGGGGCATGGGGGAATATGGTACCAGTCTCACAGCTGTGCATAAGAAAATGGTCCAGTTGGAAGTGAGCAGCCTGGTGACCATGTTCTTACTGAATATTTCCCACACCAGAGACAGGAAGTATTTTTATCCTATCTCAAGCCACTTTTTCATATGAACAGCAAACTGTAGCCTTCATTTCATCTCCCAGTTTGTACCAAGAGGTGTGAAAACCATAGTTCATTCAGATCTACTGTGAACAGTATTTGTTTTGTTTCTTTTTGCTGATTTTGCATTTTATGAAGCGCTAGGGGAAAGCATTACCAAGCATCTTTTACATGATCTGCTAGAGTAGCCTTTTGGGGCAGGGACCCTGTATAGACCTGCATTAATCATATGACCTGCTCCTTCTTCTGCAGACAGCATACATTTTCCTTGGAATGGTTCCTTCACAATTTGTCCTAGGTTACAATGTAAGGTGTGCCCAAAAGTATGTATTCTATCACCATCTTCATAAGCTGTTAAAAAACCGGTGGGGCAGTGTTCCCCACCTCCTGCATGACTCATCCCTGATAAACTCCGGGGGTATCTCCTGTTAATGGGCCAGCTGTTGAAACCAGGTGGGGCAGTGTTTCTTATCTCTCCCATGACCCATCCTCCCTCCAGGGGG
>VZTE01005072.1:631477-652061 GCA_013397775.1 Eulacestoma nigropectus | reverse complement strand
TTTTTGTACTATTGCATTTATTTTATTTTTCCTATTAAATTGTACTTCTGACTTGGAGTCTCTCTTGTTTACTTTCAAACCAGTACACAGTTATACTGGTGTAACACTTGATTTTCTTAGAAATAAAGACACTGGAAGTAAGGTAGTTGGAAAGAACACCATGCCTCTTTTCTGCAGGGTCATCAAGTGTGGGAACATCTTGGCTTCTCTTCTGATTTTAATGAGCCTCATCTGTTAATTTTTGTAGCTAATGTGTGTGAACATCAGTGATGCCCTGTGAGGTAGGTGGAGGCATTGATTAGTGTTGTGATATGAAGCAACACAGATTCCCCAGGCAGGTGAAAAGGAGAGCCGCTTTATTGCAAAAACTCGGCCTTTTTAAGCAGTTACCTGGTTATCAGTTTACATAGTTTTAAAGCACAACAAACACAATTCAACCAACCACCATACACCACAATGTGAGCACGTGATAGTCATGCAGCATGTTTTTCTATCCCTAACTCAGCTAATTCAGTTGTCTCTTTCCCACAGTCCTTTTCTACTTAGCCGAAGTAACAGGCCTGAGGCATGGTTTTACAAAGGTAACAAGGCCTTCATTTTATAAAGTTTTACGTATATTGCAACAGGTTAGTCCTTTGAAACACAAAATTTCAGGGCCAGAGATTCTGGGTTCATTCCCATGTGCTGTGGTACTTGGCTTCACATTACATCAACAAGCACAAAATGTATTATCTCAAATGCTGTTTAAAATTACATTAAGGTGCTGGTAGATAATGGTTTTGTTCTGTTTTAGTTCACTCCAGAGAATTATTCTTCCCAGTTTCTCTGAATGCTGCCTCCTCCACATCTAGGGTACCTCTGCTACTGATTCTTGTCATGGTGAAAGGGGTGCAGTGACCATTGGGCAGGTTGGCCAGCCAGCCAAACTCTATTGCCAGCTCAGGACATACAATGCTTTCAAGGGCTGTTCATTCAATTGTGTCATTCAATGTGGGGCAGAGTCGACAGATGCCGAGCTTGGGCCAAAGCTGGAAAGCAGGTGTTAAGACCTGGCTTCCTGGTAATAATCATTTCCATGAACTGTTACTACGCAGAAGTCCAGGGCATAGCAGGTTTGGATGATTAAGCTTCATGGCTATGCAAAGCCTCATAAGGCTGATGATAGCTTTATGTTTCTGAGAACTGCAAGAGCCGTAAAACAAGGGATACCGGTTTAAGGGTAGGGAAATACGTCTGGATCCTGTCAATCTACAAATGTGGGATTTACTTGTGTTCCAGTGCTGGCTATATAGGTACCACCACTTTCTTCCAGAGCTCTTGTGCCTACACAGCTCAGTAGCTGGTCTGGTCACACAGCTGTCAGAAGAGCTCCTGGTTTGAATGAAACCTATCTTCAACCATGTGCCTTGCAGTTACAATAATCTATTGTACAGGAGCAGAAATAAACTTGATGAAGCAGAACAGCAACTAGCTGAGCAAACGTCTCCCAGTAGAACTGAATATCATGCCTGAGTCTTAATATCATGACCTTTTTAATAAGGCAAGGTGCATTAAATTAGCCTGGTGTCTCAAACTTACCTACCACTGCCTGATCATAGTGTCCTGACCTGACCTAATTCTGCTCTGAAAACTTAGTATCATGCTGTAAGGGTTAACAGTCTGGCAGCTTCACATACCACCAGGACCTACTCAGGCAGGACTCTTGCTCTCTCCTGAGGTCCAAAATGTATACTCTGTTCCTCTCATTTTTTTACCTCATGCAGATGAGGTCTCTAGGGCTGGGGCTTTTTTACAGAATCCAGATACACGTATTGGAAGTGATCTGAGTAAACACTTGCAGATAGTGCTGAGCTTTAAGTTCCCTGCTCAGCACAGGAAGAAAGCAGTTTTCAGGAGTTACTCCCCTTCTTCAGATATTAATGCTTGGATGTCTGCATTGCTATATGCTTGCTGTGAGTTTATGTTGTGGCTGTTAAAATGTACCCATGTTTGCATTAATAATTATGAGTGAGCAGGAGAGGCAAGTGGAAAGGACTGGGACAAACCTGTTGACAGCTTGCTACTCTAAGCCAAAATGCAAATTAGAAAAAACAATTGCTGCAGTAGAAATGGGAACTTTCAGGCTTTGTTACTGTATCCTTGGACCCTTCCTCACCCTGTCTCATACAAAGCAAAGTCCCAGTGAAGTGAACACCCTTATTGCATGTTTCTTTTGGAGGAGATTTTTCTAGAAGTTTGAGACTACAACCTTGTCTATTATTATTCAGAAAGTATTGAGAACAATATGCCTGCTACTCTTGCACCTCATCTCTGTGCAATAATAGGGTATTTAGTTTTATAGTTCTGTGATTACTTCTATCAGACAAGGTGACCCTGGAATCTCCAGCAAAATAGTGTGTAGAAATTTATAACGGTGCGTGGAGTTCCCTTCTGATCTATAGCCCCACTGTGCTAAGCCATTCTGGTGCCAAGAAGCCTAGACACAGTAAAGATGTAGACTCAAGGTCAAACTTCTAATGATGGCTGAGACAGAAACAAAATTTGGGGTCTTCAGCATGCTGGCTTGCACCTACTCTTAATCAATTATACAACTTTACACAGAAAAATGCTGAATCTCTACTGTGTAAAAAGACTACTCTGGTTTGTACACGGGTTTATTATTGGCCTCATATGGATGCCCAAGGGAAGAAAATCCCCCACAAAAATTGTATTTTGTACTCTATGAATAAAAGCAAACAAGGCTCAAGTTCTTCTTTTTAGTAGTCCAGAGGCATGTGAATGCTTTTGAGCAAAATAGTTGGAATTTTTCTCAGCAGCAGCTGAGGCATAGGCAAGGAGCTTCATGCTTGTACACTGAAGTCTTTTTAGGTAATATGTCAGTTTGGGAGAAAAGAGGAAGACATTAATACATAGCTTAAAAACTCAGCTAAAAGGTCACAAAGGAGTGCTCTGTGCCCAAGATAGCTTAAAATCCATGTGTGTTCTTGGCAGCAAAACACCTTCCATACATAGAGGTAAAGAGTTGGAAAATCTCCTGCCTTTCTGGAGCCACTGGAGTTTTGCTGCTCATTTTCCAGACTTCTTTGAAATAAACATGAGAAACATGACTGAAAAATCCCATACTCCAAGAGAAGTTCAGCATGAGGATATGAAAAGTCTTGCCAGATAAGGAGGATCTTTATACACTTGAAAGTGCATGCAGAAGTCCCAGTTCACATGATGTGATAGTAACTGCTATGTCTTACTGGGTAAGAGGGACTGGGCAGTGCTAGTGACAGCTTATAATTTGGTTTGAGCCCTTCCTAGATCAGGTTTCTGTTATAATATCAAAAGATTTTGGCAACTGCAACTGAGCACACAATTTGCGACAGTAAAATACAAAGCATAGTTTTTTTCTTCATCCTTATTGCAGCACTACTGAAAAACAGAAAAGAACAACAGAGTCTTAATAATATTCTAGAGGCCAAACTCCTAGTTTGAATATAAAGGGGACTGTGAGTGGTCAGCATGGATTCACCAAGCCATCTTGACTAACCTGATAACCTTTCACAATGAGTTGACTGACTTGGTAGACAAGGGAGAGCAGTCAGTATTTTCTGCCTTGTCTTCAGTAAGGTTTTCAACACTGTCTCCCATAACATCTTCACAGAGAAGCTCATAAATTATGGTCTGGATGAGCCAACCTCATCTAGTCTGAGACTGAAAACTGCTTGAATAGGCAGGCTCAGAGGTTAGTGATCAGACACACAGTGTCTAGTTGGAGGCCAATACTAATGCTTCATCACAGGAGTCAAGTCTGGGACCAATCCCATCCATTTTCATATGGTCTGCATGTTCAGGCAGAGTGTGCCCTCAGCAAGTTTGATGATGGTACAAAACTGAGAGGAGAGCTGATACACCAGAGCATTGTTCTGCCTCCCAGAGGGTCCCTGACAAGCTGAAGAAATGGGCTGACAGGAACCTCATGAAGTTCAAAGTGGGGAAGGACAAAGTTCTGCACCTGGGAAGGAAGAACTCCAGGAACCTGCACATGCTGGGGTCCACCCAGACAGAAAGAACCTTAACATAAAAAGATTTGGGGTTTGTCACCAAAAACCTGAAAATAGACTCTCCAATGAATTTGCTAGGTTAGAAAGCCAACATTACTTTATTAGCAGCGCTGGATGCATAGGGAATCCTCCTCAAAGCATGCATGCTAAGGAACCTATCAGACCAGGTTATATTCCCGAAACTAATACATATTCATCACATTTTTGAATTCATGCATATATGCTAATTATTTCCACGGACTTATTTGAATATGGTTCCAGATCTTCTGATGAATTTTTTCTCCTTGGGACTATCTCAAGTATGTCACCAAGTCATAATGTACTTCTCTTATCATTCTTCGCTCTGTCACACGATCCTTGTTCTCAAAACTAAGATATCAGCTAGTATGTATTAATCACTAGTACAAGTAAATAAGGAAGCGTTAGCTGAAAAACTACTTACTAGTCACAGGTGTTGGGAGTTAACACAAGGCCATACGAATCTCTGGCATTTGTACCAAGCACTGTATGATACCAAACTAAGCATTAACCACAAATATAGAGAACATACACTACTGCACTTAAGATAACCTTCCGACATCTTCCCCCACTGCTGCATAGGCTTCTTCTTACAGAAATATAACCTGTTGGTTAACGGTTCTGGTGGACACCAAGCTGACCATGAGCTAGCTATGTCTCCTTGCAGGAAAGGAGGTTAATGAGTTGGTTGTGAAGTTTCCTTGCTTGGAGAAACAGAAAAGACACCTGGACACAGTCCTGTTTCACTTGTTCTAGGCAGTCCTGTCCGAGAAGGGAGGTTGGACCAGGTGACCTCCAGAGATCCCTTTCAACCTCAACCATTCTATGATTCTTTAAATACAGTTATGTTTTGTCTTACTGTGTTAAAAATTTTAACATGGGAGCAGCTTATTGATGCTCTGATAGGCTTTGGAGCAATGTATCTTGCTTGCATTTTACTGACAGGGCATAATCCTCTGAATTAATTTACGCTGTAAGGGATATATACACATATTTTTGTTTTACAGCATAATCTTTAGACAAAATGTAAAACTGGGACATGTTTCCAATCAGTTGTTGATTAGCAAAAGTACAGCTGATAAAATACTTCCTAATACTGACTATAGACATCTAAACATAATTCACTTCTAAACATAATTCAATTTTCAACATTGTTGAAATGCAATACGATGCTTTATTCTTGTTAATCTTCAGTTTCAGACAATTCAAGGCATGGTGACTCAAGCAACTTGTCCTCTTTGCTATTTTAAGTCTATGAATAGGTGTATTCATGCAACAATGAAGCAATGACTCATGTCTGAAGCAAGGCATTTAGGGTGTAATTCTTAAGTCCTCTTTTACCACTCAAGGAGAGAGTAGTGTGGAGGGACAGAATCACAATGCAAAGGAAAATTGGATCTTTATCAGTCAAAGCTGGAGGAGTAAAATGAAGTAATTTTTTCAGCAGTTCATGAGGTATGTGAATAAAGAGAGAATTTGCAAAGTTTTAATACGGTTCAAGGGAACTGAACACATTCTTCCTCCAGGTAAGTCAAAGCTATGTTTTTGAAGGACTGTCTGCAAAATGAGCCACTGTGCACACGGTGGAAGGTGCCTGTGTTTCTCACTCAACCTCAAAGTACAGCAGTCATTAACATGAAGCAACTTCAGAAAATACCCCAAGCAGGCATCCTCCTCATGTTATGTAAACACAATGCACCTAATAAGAGCTTGGCTCCAGTGAAATTCATTCAGAGCAGAGAAGCTTGGAGGAGAAGCATGCAGATCTGTAACAAGAGCAAAACATTTGCTTTCTGTCTGTATTCAGCAAGCAGCTGCAGATTCCCTGTGGCACAAAAAAACTGCTCTATTTACACATGCCAACAATACTAGCAAATTCCAGAGCTTGCTGGAGCATTCTTGCAATATGAAAACAAACTCGTTTTTTCAGTGACAGAAGGAAGATGTGAAAATGGGGGCTTTCACTGACTCATCATAATCATGGGGGTTATTACAAAACTAAATTGTTCTTCTAAACTACTATTTCCACACAAACAACTTATTTGCAATTGTGAAGGCAAGTGTCTTGGAGGAAATAGACCCCTCTGTTACTAAAAAAGTTGCTTTCTTCCTTTACTGTAGATTTCATTTTAAGAAAATGGATATGGATAAATTCTTATACTTCTTCATCTCATTTTAAAACAACTACCATTATATTAGCTTTTCCTCATACATGCTTTTCAAATACAGCTTGTGTTTTGTAGTAGTACCAAAGCTGTAATCAAGGGCAAGTTCTGATGCCTTCAAAACTTTTTTGTATACATTGAAACTTTTCTGTTTGGAGTGGGTAACATTTTTGGTCATTATCTGCTCAGATATATTACACCAAATTTCCATACTCTTAACACTTCCAGAGAATGGAAATTTTCTGCTATAGAGATGTATCCAGAACAGATGTTGTATATACATCAGGCCAGCAGTCAGAGTTTGGAGCTGGTCTGTGATCCAGATGACACCTCTTCCCTGTTCTCAATTCCACTCTTCAACTGTCTAACCCACTTTTGTCCTCCTTTGTGAACAGATGCAGCCTCTTATGTTTGTCTTGAAATGCTTGGGAGGAATGACTACTTTGGCAACAATATTTCATTGCAGGCAAGGATATCCATAAATTTTTTCTACTTAGGAAAGTGTTCAAAGAACTTGATGCTTTCAGTGGTGGCTCTCTGACCCTGTGGGTACAGCTTGAGGCTGTGCTGCAGAACCTTCTCTCTGAGCTGATATGGATTTCTCTTTTTACAAGAGGGAAACTCAGCTGTGCCCAGGAAAGACTAGAGCCTCTACTGCACACAGGCAGAGGGACACTGCAGAAAGACAAGCATTTTGAGAGCACAGTTAATGATGAAGTTACCAGGACATTTTGTATCTGTTTCTGCAATGAAGAAGCCTTTCAGTTGGGAATATAGAGAAACGAGGGCAGTTCTTCAATAGTAGCCCGTGAACAAGACTTCAGTGAGTTTGAGTATATGGAGGGAGCCTGGATTATTCCACTATTTGAGCTAAGTGGTGATAAAAACTGGGCACAAGGTGAAAAGACCCATTTGTAAGATTAGGCTTCATAAATCAAGTTCTGGATTTATTTTTAAGTTGCCTTGAAGCTAATTTTTTTTAGCTAAAGCAATAGCAATATAATTTAGGGGAGAATACTTCCTTTTCCACATCCTAATGGTTCATTTGCACTTCAAAGCAATGATTCAGACTTAATTCAGCCTTAACTATCATGACCCAATTAATTTTTTTATGTTGCAGACCATGTCTGAATATGTGATATGCTTTGCCATGTTGAGGGCTGGCTGTTCAGTCTCACAGCTTTTCCTAACTAGTTTTATCTTTCACAGCACTTCCCTTTTCCTTTCTATGCCTATGCATTTTCCTCAAAGATTTTCCATGGAAGGCTCTCACAAGCACTTTAAAATCCAGATAGATTATATCCATCCAGTTCACTTAACTTGATTGTATTATGTGGCACAGGTTTCCTGCATAGAAATGGTGGTAGCTTGTTTTTTCAGGCTATTTCATATTAATTCGTATTATTTCATCCTGAGTGGTTTTGTAATACATAAAGCTTCAACAACCTGAAAGCAGATAGCTCACCCATTTTTTCTTGGAAAGGAAAACGATGACAGTTTTCTGGGAGCATGGAAACATTCCAGCAATGTTTTTTGGTTAACTGATATATTTAATCAATTTCATGCCCCCTGAAAGTGTACAGGAGCAGTACAAGCTAAAACATCTTTAGAAATAGTTTTGTCTGAGATGGTCTCACAAAAATGGAATGTTTAAAAAAAAAAAAAAATTACAATTAAATTTGAGTTCTGTTCCTGGGAATTGCTGTGTTGAGACCTACAGAAATGGGCTAAATTTCTGACTAACACACTAGCAAAATTAAAATACTCGATGACTTGTTTTGCAAAAGCAGTACCTAGAAACTCTTACCCAACCCTAGCTATTGGAAATGATGATTCTATGGCTCTGAAAATATATAGCGTTTCTCTCAGAGTCTGTCTCCTTTTTGTGGAAGATAAATATATACAGACAAACCATGAAACTCTTTGTCATTGGTCTTCAGGTTGGACAAATACGTAAAAAATTTAAAAATGAATAGGCTGAATTAGTGGACCTGCTAGACCTACTAAGCAAAGAGGAATAGGTTTTAGTTTTAGGGTTTGTCCCAGCTCCTAAACCATTGATAGCTGGCACCTGAGAGTGGAGACTGACGGGAATATTTGTCCATAGCAATTTTTTTTATTTTATCCAAAGCATCTGCTACTGGATGTTGGTGAGAAGAACTAGATGTTTGTCCAGTAAATCACGAATTATGTTATGCAGTATAACTGATAATTATTTGCAAAATACAAAGTGCAAAAGGAAAAAGTCTCCTTTACTGCTTTTAAACACTTGAAGAATAGGCTCAAGCCCACAAAAATTCTTTAATGAACAATTCCTGATATGTGCTATTGTGGTGTTTCCTACATTGAAACCTTGCATAACTGGAAAGAGTGTTCTTTTTAACATTTCCTTTACAGGACACCACATTACAAGCAAAGGTTTGTAAGCATAGACAAAGTTGGGACAAATCTTTTAATACTGCCAAGAGCAGGCGTCACAGTAAAAAAGACGAATTTTATGAAAAATAAATTAAGGTCCATTGAAAGAAATCTTGGACTTCAAATCCACAGAAGTTTCTGTACTCAAATTTAGACTCCTTTTTAAATAAACCTGAAGACTAAAGCATACCAGATTTTGAAGAAATCCCTAAATACTTTTTTGTTTTAATAAATTCTGTCAAGAAGTATATGGCAAGACACAAAATCTATTCCAATTAAGGTGATCATTGATTAAAAACTCAACTCTGTGCTCCATGAGGGATTCAAATCTTGACAAAAATACGATAGCTCCACTAATTAATATGCGGTTTTCAGTTTCTACTTCATTGTTCATTTCGAATATTCCTAAAGAGGCTTTGTCTGAACTGATGTGCATGTGTGAATGCTGAGCAGGCTGTTTTGGGAGACAGGCTGAAGAAATGCACCTTCTGTCCCATAAGATAGTGTTTCAAAGTGGAGAACTTAATTGCACTAAAAAACTCATTTTCTGTTCAGCACCAGATGTCAGCAGAGCTTTAGGTAGCTGGTTCACAGTCTAGCTTTTTAGAATATGTGACACATCACATACCATACCAGACCTACATTTACACGATATTCACTTGGTGAATCACTAAGGGGTGAGGATTTGCTGTTCTCTGTCCTTCCCCAAAGGTCCTCTTCTGTCCCATGTGTGAGCAGCTCAATGCTTTGTGGTGCATACTTCCATCCTCCTGCTTTGTTCACACAGACTGCTTAGGCACGGCTGTTACTTGCTCCCTCCGCAAGAGGCATTCTGCTGCTGGCTAACTCACCCAGCGGCCAACACCACCTGCTCTTGTGGTTCGGAGGGTTGATCCCAGGCAGCAGCTAAGCTCCCTCCCAGTTGCTCCTCACTCCAACCTCCCACTGGGATGGGAGGGAAAAAGTGGAAACCAAACTAAACCAAAAAAGTAATTATGGGTCGAAGTGAAGACAGGTTAATAAGCAAAGAAAAAAAATTGGGGAAAAAAGCAAGTGATGTAAAAGCAATTCCAGAGCTGCCCAGCAGCAGAGTGGTGTCCAGCCAACCTCCAAGAGTGGCTACTTACAACAAAACTCGCCTCCCTTGGTTTTCTTGCCAAACATGATGTTATGTAGCATGAAGTATCTCTCCCATCAATTCAGGTCAGCTGTCCCAATTCTCCCCATCCTAGACTATGCCCTGGGGGAGAACGGAGTGAGAAACAGATGATGAGCAAGGACTATCCAGCAATAGCTAAAACATTGTGGATTTAGTTAGTAACTATTTTTATCACAAATGTAAAACACAGCACCATTTGGACTGCTATGAAGAAAACTAACTCCACCCCCACTGGACCCAGTACACAGTGGAGGCAAACCACCCCTTGCTGCTAGTTTAGAGCATACAGCATGGGTACTCGTACCTTGGTGAAGATGGCTGCTTGGTGTAGCATAGCTGTGGGGTCGATCTGCAGGGAGGTAGAGCTCTAAGTCCAGTGTGGTGGGGCTCTAAGTCCAGTGTGTGGAGCAAACTGGTTTGTGTTCACCCAAAAACACACTGTTTTGCAGGCTTGCTGCCAAGGAAGCTTCATAGCGCTGCACAGTTTTCCTTCTGCTACGTACTATGAAAAAAGCATGGAGACACATGTTTCCTTACCCACTCATTTTACCTTTCCCTAGAAGTTCTTCTTCTTCATAGACCTTCCTGATTTGAAAAACAAACAAACAAACAAACAAACCCAACAGTATTCACGTGCTCATGCCATGTCCTGTCCTCACCTCTTTTCTCACTTCTTAGTAGCACGAGCTATCTTGTTGCAGGAGTATATGGCTTGGAACCGTTGTTTCAATGCTGTTCCCCACTGTCCTCCACTGAAATCTCTAGGACGACTGTGGGAACACAGGGAAGGATATGAAGCAGGCAGTGCTTCACCTCAGTTCCAGGCTGAGATGTGTTAGCCAGCCCAGGATGTCTCAAAGACATACCTACCGAGAGTCCTACATATCGGGAAGTTCTCTGTGGCAGCTGCTGACTTTGTCCCTTCCAGGCTCAGCAAAGCAGTTAATACCTTTAACTCTGTACCTATTTTACTTCAGTAGGACTGTGTTTGGCCTTTAAGTACACCATCAGGTACCATGCTAGACTGGGATCTGCTAGAGAGCCACAACATTTCGACTTATTTCTTGTTCATGTGGACTTTTATTAAGTAGACACCAGTTTTGCTAGCACCTAGCACTTTAGCTAGTTAGCCCATTAAAACAAAAGGGTAAAAGAAAGGCTATATAAATGAATGTATAATTTCATGATACAGTACAAATGCTGCTAAGTTTTGATCAAATGCCACTTTTGTATACTGGTAGGCTGATCAGCCCACTTTACTGTTTTTTGTCCTTAAACATGGATTCTTCTCCCGTTTGAGAGGGACATTTTGTCTTCTAAATTAGAAGATAAGAAGAATATGTACAAATATGAAGTCTTTGCATTTTTTAATTACTAAAAGTGCAAAATGCATTGTGCTGTTTCCCTTACAATTCTGCTTGTATAGGTCAAGCAACATAGTTAGCTGAGACTAATAATTTTTCAGTTGAGCCTCTAAGGAGGCAGAAAGACAGAATAACAGAGTCACATGCTCTGTGAACGTAGGCAAGTGATACCAAAACAGAACCTGACAGGCATGAAAATTTCAGAAAACATAGAGCTTTGACTAGTGTATAATATATTTTTTTTTCGAGAATATAATGCAGTTTTCTCAAGAATTGTATGAGATTAAGGGCTCTGCATAGAATCATGTGAGCACTCTAACTCAGTTCCATTGAAGTCCTTAGGGGCCTGATGAAAGTCTGCTGATGCATGCAAGAACCTTGCCCAGCTGTGAAATCGACTCCTGTTGTATAAAGCACTCTCAGTCCCGTTATAAAACAATGTTGTTTTAGTTTCAAAGAATGTGACAGATTCTCACTTACAAAAGAATGCTTCTACATCTTCCCTGTATCAAGGGATTTTAACGTAACCGAAAATAATTTCTTTATTGTTTCCCAGATACTTGCACTCTTATTTATATCTAGACACTTTCTGCAGGGGAAGAAGAGTGATATTACAACATAAAGGCTAGCAGCATGTGTGCATTTCTCTGCTTCAAAGCAGTCAAAAGGAAACCAGTTTATAGTCAAACATGCCTATTGGCAGGCAGTGAATCCGAATCTCTGTATATGGGAAATATACATACACATAGAGTTTACTTGCCAAGAAGGCTTTAGGGAAAAAAACAACATACCACTAACAAACTTCGAAAAATTAACTTGTGTAAACTCATGTAAACACAAGCAAATAGGACACATTTTCTCGAAATGTAAACACTTAAGTACCATATTCAAGCAAAATATAGTGGGTTTGGTTCCTGTAACTGTTTTTATAGCTAACAAAAGGAACAATCATGACAGGTTGCCCTTTTCCAGTTGCTCCCTCAGCTGCACACAGCAGTTCAAGTGTGTTTCTTTTCTCCTTTTACTGTTGCCTAGTCATTAGAAAATCGCCTTTTATGAAACTAGTAGAAAATGCCTCTTTTTTTTTTTCTCAGAAGTTTCTTTTTTCTGCTTCTCCTCTTGCTGAAGGATCTCAATGAGAAATTAGAGTAATAGCCTTGGCGAATTCTGAATTGTTGGAGGAGTTTTTTTGGGGTTTTTTTTGTTTGGTGGAGGTTTGGGGGTCTTCTGTTTTTTTTTTTTTTTTAAGGAGATATCCACCTTTTCTAAGTTGAATTCAGTGCTAACATGTAATATATGTAATATATGAGCAGCTCCTGCATACGAGTGAAATGTGAGAAACTGTTTTTTTCCTCCTCCCATAAGAAAATAAACAAGGGGATAAACTTGCTGAAATGAGTTGCATGAGGAGAAGAGAACATTCAGTGTTGTCACAATTCGAGAAGACTCTTGTGTTCATTGTTTGGTGAGGTTTATGGATTTCCACCTCCAGCAAAATTAACGAGGAAAGCTTTTTTTTTTTTTATTTTAGTGCCATGACAATATATGCTGCATCCTAAAGGACACTTTCGGAAGATTGTGGTCTACCATGGTATCATATTCACACTCAGACTTGAAATGAGCAGGAGTTTCCATTTTTGCCTGTTCTACATCAGTCCCTTTGAAAAGTGATAAGCAGGTCCATAGTGCTGCGAAACTTCAAAAACAGAACACATACTTCGGAAACTACACTTCTACAACACAGTATTCTTACAGAGATATCAGTGTACAGGAAAGGTGGAGATAAGTTTAGATCCTCAAAAATGAGCCTTCATTTTGCAGCAGCTATTTAAACAGAGTGTGTGTCTGTTTCTCTGTTGCAAAAAAAGAAAAAAAATACTGGAGTGTTGTCTCTCAGTAGCATAAAATATTACATTTTAAAAGCAATTTTTTTTATTCTTCTATGGGAAGGGAAACACAACATGCTAGGGAGACATGGCTCTCAGTGTTGCATTTTCTTCTGTAATCTGCTAGACTAACAGCCCATGCATCATGGACCAAGAAAATAAGGTGTCTTTGCCAAGGCAAGGAATAATCCTTGGATTGGAGCTCCACAAATGGACAATGTTTGAACCTGACATTCCTGGGATTTTTGTCCAATGGATGACTTTTAGAGGGGATGTGGAAATACACATGGGTAAGACTCCTGGTTGCTGTGCAGGGGACCTCACTTGAGACACGCAGCTCCAAGCAGTCAAAACCCTCATGTGTCAACACTTTCCAAGACACCTGGGACAAAGCTGATATCAGGGCTGAACCCTCGGTGCTAGTGAATGTGTGCAGTGGTTTTGGCTGAGCAGACTGGCTTTTTCTACCAGCTCAGGGGCGGCAGGAACTAAGGGTTTGAGATCGAGCCACCAGAGGGAGATGTAAGGCCACACGCGTTTGAGCTGTGCCATCTACTGTCGTCTGACGAGGCGTTTGTAACATCTGTGGCACCATCACAAAGCTCATGCTAACTCAAACTAACTGTTGTGGCAAACAGCAACACCATTAGGCCACCAGCACTCGCCCAAGATGAACATTACCATTTTAACTTAGCATCTGGCAAAGCCAATGCATGTAATCCCAGGGGAAAAAAAAAAGAAAAAAAACAACAAAAACCCCCAAAAACCAACCCAACCCAGACCAAACAAATAAACTGAACCACCCCCCGACAAAAAGCCCTCAAACAAAATTCTTGTTGTTGTTTTTATAATAGACCTATGCAGCCTGTTGGAGAAGTTCACAACTCTGTTTTGTGCTGTACACACATAATTTGTTTTATACCTGTTATTGCTCTACTTGTTTCAAACTGAGATCCAAGAAACCATTAAATTTCTGCAAATATTTTGTCATGGACCTTTTGGAATAATTCTAATGAAGCTCAGCCTGCTGGGTGTTTTTCTTAGAGCATATTGCAGGGAATTAATATTTTGAAAAAATTCCATTAAACATTTCAAAGTCAATTCTACACTCAAAATAATCCTTCAAAAGCAAGAATACAGACCGCAACAAAAACACTTCATGAACTGCCCTTAAGAAGATGATTCAGATAAACTCTTGGTTAGATTTTTGTTCTCCAGGGATATTCTTTGTCTCTTTATTCTTTTTATCTGTCTCTTCATTTTTTATGTCATTCCTAGACCATTCCTACTTTTAGTGTAAAATGAAGAGGCTAAATATAGTAATAAAGTAATAAATAACAAAGTAAAATAGGTTATAGGAATAAAGTAATAAATTAATAAATATAGTAACAATGAAGTAATAAGTCATAAAGTAATAAAGTAAATGCAGCTGCTTGAA
The DNA here is from genome assembly GCA_013397775.1 of Eulacestoma nigropectus. Taxonomy (NCBI): domain Eukaryota; kingdom Metazoa; phylum Chordata; class Aves; order Passeriformes; genus Eulacestoma; species Eulacestoma nigropectus. The sequence continues at coordinate 637,564 of VZTE01005072.1, read as the reverse complement.
AAACTCAAGCTACAGTTTTCAATAAAAACTTGTAGATTTCTGCTCTGGACCAGAATGAAAAAAAAACCAAAATTATGACAAAGTTAATGTGAAAAAATGTTGAACTATTTTGACAATTTTCATGGAAACAGGACATTTCAGTAATTCCAAATGTAAGTCTTTTCAGGCTGCATCAGCAGCAAATTGCAATCCCGATGCCTTTCCCAGTGTTGTCTCCTTTCTAATCTTGCTGTCTGACTATGGGAACTCCTTCCATAACACATCAATTTGTCCTGGATTTTAAATTACCTTGTCTGTGTCAGAGACTAAGAAAGAAGAAGACACAAAGTCTTGGAAGGGTGTAAAAAGTCTGGAGTTAGAACCTGTGACTGGCTGGTCAAACACCTTGTAATATGGGATATTAAGGGAAAAAGGAAACCCATGAACAAGACAAGCAGAGACACAAACATGACAGAGAAATATAACTGTGATAAAGATGAGAAACAAACCTGGCTAATCTCAGTAATTGATGGCATAGCAATAAATTCAGAGGCATACTGGGGCAACTGATAAGGATGCAAATTCAAAGATGAAGAATGCTGGAGAGACTGGTGAGACTGTGCCAGTTGCTGAGGATTCAAGGAAGAGAGAGGGTCAGACAGAAAGGGGTGCAGGAGGACCTAGTTGCTTCTGAGATGAGACTGGTCAATATGTGTGTCTGACTGAGCCTGGCACCTAATTACTACAATCTGTTCCACCTTCTTACATCTTTTCTTATCTAACTGCATAGTCATGGTCTCTATCCCATGTGCATGACCGCTGCAAGGACTAAGTGCCAGCTACTGGGTGAACTGATGTGATGAATTTGGTTTCAGCAACTGGAGTTGGACCAAGGGTTTTGGTGCCCCAGGCCTGTAGTGGCAGCTATCAAAGTAAGTGGGGTGTCAGTGCCAGTGACTGGGGCAGAGAGGGGTCTTGGCCACCAGTCACTGGGGTTGAAATGGTGCATGTTCAAAACGCCATCAGACCGATAATGGATCAAGATAGGGAAAGCTGGTAGAGCAATTGTTAGAAAGGAGGAATGCTACCTGTTAGAAGAGGAGATTAAAATATCTTGTTCTTTTTTTGCCCATTAAGGATGAACATAGAGACAATGTCGAATTGCTCATATGCACTGTGGAGCAGGAAGAGTGGAGAGCAGTGTTATTTCAGATGCAGAATGGCATCAGCCAGATTTTAATAGTTGTTTTTGTGCCAAGTGTGTATCTAGGCTGGAAGTCTGAAGAGTCCCTTACTGGTAGAGGAATAAGATTGTGGGATACCTTATCAAAGGAAATATTTTGGCCCCAAAGCTTCAGTTAAAATAGATCGCAGAACGATTATTAAAAAAGGTTTAACCTGACATGGCTGCCCAAGCTCACAAGTGGCTAGTTTTTATCACTTCTGTGTATTTGCAGAACAGTTGGTTCAGAATCTCCTGTTAGCAAATGTGCTGAAAAATGTACAAAAGCAATTCTAAGACCCTCTGTCCAAGGCTGGTCTTCAGCCTTCCCCCAGATATTCTTTCTGTAGTATGGCCATATCTGCTATTGTTATTCAGTTGCCAGAGAAGAGTTCCAAAAGCAGAATTCCTGTGCTTCTTGCTTCATCACTCTAGCACTAGGGCTTGCAGTGACAATGTGTGAATACTCAGTTTTGCTAGAGAAAACTGGATGCTTCTCCTTTTTTCTCTTGCCTATTTTGCACACATGAGCACACACACGTGGGCTCACACACACACACAAACCCCCACACTCCCACACTTTTACCTACATACATAAACTACATTTACTTTCGTGTTCCCACCTAAAATAGTGAAAGCATGGCATACGTTTGATGCACAGGGACTCTGGACCCTGTCTCCTATAACTTAAGGAAGTGTCCGCTTTTGTGCTGCTTTGAACTTTTGCTGTAGTTGATAACTGATGTGGCTGTTTCACTCTCATGAAAGCATCTGAAAAAAACCCCCTATAGTTTTGTGCCTCAGATATTTTGGATCCCAACACTGTCTCATGTTAATCACCCATAGATGAAACTAAACCTTGGGTTTTTTGTAGGTTTTTGGGGTGGTTTTTTTTTGTTTTGTTTTTTTTTGGGTTTTTTTGGGTTTTTTTTGGTGGGTATGAGGATGGTCTGATGGTCTTACTTTTTTTAAGTATGATGAAGATAGTGGTGAGTACACAGTGGTTAACAAAAGAGGAAATAGTTCAGATCTTAGGGACTTTAGTCTTCTCTAGGGCTGCTAATGGGAGAATGGAAAAATTTCAGCCTGAAGGGTGCTGAATGGGGTGATAGTTCAGTTCTTCCAGACACTGAGCATCTCTAAGAATCAGCATATTTTCCCTTTTCACTGAAAGCAGCTGTCCATAAGGACTAGGCAGTTTTTCTGAGTCAGGATACAGCATGGCGAGAATTCCCACTGCTGCTGTTGCAGCATCCAAAGCTACTGTCACCAAGTGCAGGCTCACAGAGAGACACAGACAGCACCTGCTCAACTTCTGCTCTTTCTGTTTTGCCCTGTTTTTGTGAATTGTCCATAGATCTTACAAAAGGGCGGAAGGAATGAAAATCCTGCAATCTACCAGTGTTGACATGGCTTGTTGTGAAGGTGACTGGACAATCTTCTGTGATGGCTGGCATGGATCACAAAGAGCTACTAGTGAAATACAGACATTCCTCTGTGTAGCAGGCCTGATATGCAGAGGCAGAAGTAAGAGTAGTTTGATGCATGTGTTTGTCTGGAGTTTGTCTGATCTATGCTGTCAGCACACACTTACATGAGTTACATGGCATTTTGAAGTTTCAAACTTGTTCTAAGCATAAATTTGTTTAACGATGCAGAAGTCTTGACAGCTCTTCATAAAACCCTTGAGATGCAAGAGGCTTTGTCAGGATCTGTTTCTTGTTATCTGCTCACCATTGCTGATCAAGCAAACGGCTTGCTGAGTTGTACCACTAGAGCTAGCACAAAAGCTGTGGCTTCCTTGTCAACAAACAGTGCCACAGAAAGGGAATTGGGGGTTCTTGTGGAGGGCAAGTTTAATGAGTCATTGTTGCCCTGGCACCCAGGAGGGCCAGTCCCATCCTGGAGTGCATCAGGCCCAGCATTGCCAGGCAGGCAAGGGAGGGGATTGTCTCGCTATGCTCTGCACTGGGCTGGCCTCACCTTGAGTGCTGGGGGCTGTTTTGGGTTCCTCAGCATAGGAAAGACATTAAGCTCTTAGAGATCATCCAAAGAAGGGCAAAAAAGATGGAGAAGGGCCTTGAGGGGAAGCCATATGAGGAGCGACTGAGGTCACTTGTTCTGTTCAGCCTGGAGGAGACTGAGGGAAGACCTCATTGCAGTTACAACTTCCTTGAGAGGGGAAGAGCAGGGGCAGACACTGATCTCTTTTCTGTAGTGACCTGTGACAGGACACGAGGGAATGGCCTGAAGTTGTGTCAGGGGAGGGTTGGGTTGGATATTAGAAAAAGGTTGTTCTCTTAGAACAGGCTCCCCAGGGAAGTGGTCACAGCACAATCCTGACAGAGTTCAAGAAGAATTTGGACAACGCTCTCAGGCACATGGTGTAAGTCTTGGGGATGGTCCTGTGCAGGGTCAGGAGTTGGACTTGGTGAACCTTGTGAGTCCATTCCAACTCAGCATATTATGTGATTCTATGAACCAGACATGAAATAAACATGTACTGAAGCCTTGGAAGTTGTACTGAGTATTTGCTTCGATTTTGCTGTCTGCATGAAGCTATGTGGGGATTTCATAAAAGCCACAGGAATATCCACTTACATGATCCATTCTTCTTGCTACACAGATGTGATGGAGGCATTTAATTCATTGTAAGTTGCTTTGTAATCATGCTACAAATGGAACTTTTTTCCCATTCTTTCTGGTTGCTCTTGTTAACTACACCTGCAAAATCAAATGTAGCCTTGTTTTTTTTGGTTTTTTTTTCTCCAGAATAAAACCCTGACTCAGGAAGATGCTTAAGCACATGCTGAAGTAAAGGCTGCAGTGCTTTGTTGAAAATTTTTAGGTATAAGAACATGTTTAACCATAAACATATACTGAAGAGCTTCCCTAAATTGAGACTTTTCCCCAGAATAGTGATTACTTAGATAGCATCTATACAATAATACATTAATACAAGCTTAGTGATGCTCTGAATTGAATTAGTGAACCCATACTGGCATTAAGGAGAGAAATTATTTTTCAATCAATTATTTTTCATTATTTAAAATGCAGATAAACATGAAAGAAAAGCAGCATTTTCTTATACAAAGGGGTCACTTCCTGCTGCTCAATATTTTGAAGTGTAAACACTAGTTCTGTTATTTAAATGACAGGGTGAGACATGGGAGTTTCAAGAATACTGGATATTAAAATCAAGGAGTCTGATCACATAATAAAGGTGAATTTAGGTCATTGGCCAGTGGTCAGTTAGGATGGCCTGCTTGCTAGGGGAGAGACTAAAGGGTACAAAGGAAAGTTTTCGATGCATCACTTTTCAGAAAGCCAAAAATTATCAGCAAGCTGTGCTGTCTAGAAATATCTGAGTTCCAATCACAGATTTCAGTGCAAATCAGACCTCTTTGTTAGGCACTGCTCAAATTAGGGATGCATTGAAGTAATCAGTATTCTCTTCAAATTTTTTTTTAATTGTTCTTTCTTTTTTCCCTTCATTTCAATTGCTAAGGACTCATTTGAAGTGTATGTACTGGGGAAGAGGCAGGAGATTTCTTCTTGTACTGTGAGTTCAGATACCCATATACCTGATTGTAAGGTCAAAGCTGTCCACCTGCACTGCAGATTTTAGATTTGACTTCATATACGGTAAAAACTGGCAAGTGAGCATGGGAAAGATATGCACTGGATAATTGCCGTGGAAGATGCTTGGAAAATTGGCAAGAGCTCGGGGTCCAAGTGTTCTGAAAAGCAATACAAGGCCTAGCATGTGACTGGCTACTAGTCATGTCCCTCTGAAATACTGACACTGTGGCCAAAAGTGTGTAATGTCTTTACTAATGAGCTGTGTGATGGGACAGTGTGTTCTCGGCAAGTTCAAAGACGCTCCCAGACTGAGGAGAATGTCAGATACACTGGAGAAGAGGGCTGCTCTTTAGAGGGACCTTGACAAGCTAGAGAAATGGGTTGATGAGAGCCTCCTGGAGTTGAGCATCAGCAAATGTCAGCTTTAATTTGAGTTCCCCAGTTCTTCTCAAGACAGACACTGAGCCCATGCAGCAAGTTCAGTGGAGGCTGCAGATGCAGAGAAGGCTGGAGGATGGCACAGGGCAGGAGGGGCAGCAAGAAGTGGTTTTTTTCAGCTTGGGAGTGAAAGGGAGTTTTTCTGGCTGTAATCAGTTCCTTGGAGGCAGAGCACTGAAATAATAGACTCCGCTCAGGGATGCACCAAAGACAAAAGACAGTCATTGCAATATAGAGCTCTCACAGAAGATTGAAAGATACCCATCTTTCCTGGGAGGATGCTCAGTGCCTAGGCAGGGATGCCCAGCAAGGCTGAAGGTCCTCCACTCTTGGGCATCTTCCCAACTTCATAGCCCAGAGAAAATGGATGAAGTATCAGTTTGGCCTACGTGTGAAGTAGGGAGGAATCTATGAGCCACTAGATGGACGTTTCATTAAAAAGTGAGAAATCTGGGTTCTTGGGTGAGCTCTTCCGAGACAGAATGCTGCTGTTTGTGTTTTTGCTGTTGTTTGCCTACTATGCCCCCTTGCCCTAGGAGCTATGCAGAGACAGGAGTTCTTGCCCTGTGTGTGTGCTTTATGTTGAAGTAATTGGGCGTATGAGATCCTTGCTCAAGTCTGAGCCCTAATCAGGCACAAGTCGGGCGTTTTTCTCCGTGAGGAACTTGTTGGGAAACGTGAACTACCTCGCGTTATTGCAGATGATCACCCGTGAGCAACACCGTGCACTTCGATTTACGAAAGTACCATGCGACGTGCAGGGCAGACGACAGACAAGACAGAAACTGGGGCAAAGACGCAGAATGGCTGATGAAGGGACGACATTCCTTTTTCTAGGGACCAGGGAAGCCACTCCAGGCTCGGCG
>VZTE01005072.1:570810-630907 GCA_013397775.1 Eulacestoma nigropectus | reverse complement strand
CCGCCGGGCGCGGAGAGGCGCGCGGGGAAGGAGGCTTTCCTTCCCTGGCTTCCTGCCTTGCGGTGTACTAGCCATGCTGTCTCGGCGGAGAGGCATGGTCGCTGAGCTGGGTATGAAAATACCTGGCCGGACCTCGCTCGGTCCTCCCGCAGGGTTTGTGATCTGGTCATGGCAGAAAGCAGCCGGCAGATGAGACCATCAATAATCGGGTAGACGGTAGGGTGACACAAACACAGCTTGGGGTAGCAGTCCAGAAGTGATGATGTTTTCAGTTTGCAAATCTAGACAGTATCCGCTCAACATCTGTTTGCAGCAGACAAGATAAAGTAGCTCCTTGGCACCCTGCAGTTTTGCAAATAAAAACATAGAGTCAGTTTTTGCTGTGCATTAGCTTAAATGAATTTGAGGTCAGCCGAAGCTTAGATACATTATTCTTATATTTTCTTAGTCTTGAGTCACATCATGACTGGCACTGATTGTTGGGGAACAATATGTCCTTACTCCTAGGAGGAAATACATTTCTTAGAGTGAAAACTTCTCTCAATGTAAAAGAAGTAGTAACAGTACACTTCTTTTCAAGCCTTTCCTTCTTGTAGCCAGTATTCAGCCTCTCTTTCCTGCAGCAGCTAAACATTCCCCTCCTTTGTTAGCCTGCAGTATTTCTTGCAACAAATGCTCTTCATTTGCATAAATAATGGATGCACTGTTGCATTTTTGGTATTGTGTTAATCTTTGAATCTTTAAAAACCATGATTTCTCAGAGCTACTGTGTGTGTGTGTGTGTAGGTGTGAGGAAGCCATGCTTTGTATTCAGTTATCCACAAGTCTTAGCTCCTAGATACTCTTTTGGGCTTAGTGGGAACTGAAGTCTCCAAGCATTTTACTGTAAATGTATGGCACTTAGAAGTTTGTTTTTTTTTCTGAAGTTGAAAGGACTTTCCCTGTTTAAGAGATAATCAGTACTGTTTACCACAGGTGTTACCAGACAAAGGCTTGAGAGGAGTTAAATGGTGTGATCATGAGGCTATTGTATAATGGGGCAGGTTAGCCACGGGCTAGGACCATTCTTCAGCTGCACAAAAGCTAGCAAAGTGTGTTTCTAAAGGTGAGGTCTGTCCACAGACTGAAAGCTGCGACAGGCATTCAGGCCTGTCTAAATGGGAGTCTGTGAAAATCTTGAGTCTAGGGGAGTCACAGCTTGTAAATTCTAGCTTGTAAAATCTTCAGCACCTACCCAAACTCCTTTGTAATTCAGTGGGATCTGTGTTTCACTTACTGGTGTGTCCCAGCTTGTAAGTCCCATCTCACACTTGCTAATTTTGGCCTCTGCTTTTCTGATCAGTGATACTAGATGAATTTCTAAATTTGTTACTGAGATGAGAATAGTCATTTTGTTTGAGTTTACTTTGAATAAATGTTACTCCTGTGCCCACTGAGATGTCGATTGCTTCCTTTAGACTGTGGGAGAGGAAAAAGGGCAATTTAAGAAAGCCATGATCTGCCTCACATTCATAACTTTTCGTTCCATTTTGCCTTGTATAAGCACTTCTGCTGGCTTTAAGCAGATCTCACTGTGGGCATAAATTTTCTTCAGTAATTATGCAGGGGCATAATTCCTGAAGGCTTAGGTTTGTAGGTGTTTTGCTGACATGATTAATCATGCAAATAATTCTAGAGGCTTCCATGCTGGACTGCTTATCTGACTAGTGACAAGAAATGTATGACATCTAAGTAGAAACTCACAGAAGCAGATTAACTGGGAGACAAAACCTCAGCAGAGGCATTCAGCTCGCTTTCCTCACTTCCATGCAGAAGACAAAGTGGGGCACTCAGCCTGACACTACTTGTTGCTCATGCTGTACCCCTATGTCCGCTCGCAGATTCCTCAGGGCTGTCACATGCTTCCCATGCTGCAGCTGCAGAAGGGGCAGGAGAGCGCTGGCCCACAGCTGGCAGAAGTGGTCTCTGATGTAAAGGAATAGGAGTATACTTGTTCAAATATACAAGTTGTGCTTTTTCAAGTCATGCTTGCTGTGCAACCCAGATATTTGCATTACAAGTACCCTGTCACCTCTTGCCACGTGTTTCACTGTCTTCAAGTGCAGGTATAACGGGCAAAAGTTAAGTATCCCATGTATTTGAGTGAGCCAGCTTTGCAGTCATGGAGGATAGAGATGGCTCTTTCCTTGCACAAATGAAGATGTGACCAGTTGGCAAGCCAGGGTGTGTAGGGGGGTGTGTGTGTGTGTGTTGAGTGTGTTGACCACAGGCAGGCACTTTAACTCTTTTGTCATTTCTTGAGACTGTCACAAAGCATTATAATGAGACTAGTAATATCTTATTTCTGTTTCTGTAGGCACAAATTTGTTCTGAAAAAATACATTTCTACTAACAAAAGTTTGTTTAAATGTACTGAGCAGGGTGCCTAAAATCCATTTAATCTAATGAGCAAATAAATTTTATTTTTATAAGTGTGTGAAATGCAGAAGATTTGAAAAGTATTTTTCATACATATTCATCAAGTCAAACTGCTTAAGGTTTGCTTTTAAATGGAAGCAACTTAAAAATGCATTTGGCGACCTAAGTTAAAAATAGTTGACTTGCTGTTTGCCTGCACCGAGGAGTCTATTTTTGTCTTTATTCTGTAGCTTGCACACAGGCATTTCTGGGGGATGTTTCAGGCCTCCTTTGTAGCAATCCAGCCCCTGGCTTTGTGTGTTAAATCATTTTGGTTTGGTTAGCAGTCACATTTCTTCCCAATGTACAGATGTTTCTAATCATATCAATAGGGAAGGAATACATAAGTTTATTCTAACCTCTAAAAATATTTTCAGCTCACTCTTTGAATAGTGACATGATTTTACTGTCACTTTCAAAACTGCACTGAAATTCAGGGGAATGCCCAAACATGAAACCTCCTTTTAAAACGCGACTCTTCTTTGTACTTATGGCTGATAGATTTTTCAAGCACTACTGAAAATAAACCCCATCAATAGTTCATTTTAAATGGTTTTATCTATAAACATCAGTTTGAGGCTAGCTAAGATTGATTAATGTATCTCTTAAAACTAAAAGATGTGACTCTATCTGGAAGTACTGTTTTTAGAGCTTATGTGCATGCTCTGTTGGATTGAAGCTGTATGGAGTGAAGGAATTTCTCCCATTCTCATATATATAGATATTTAAAGCTGTATAAATTCTATGTTTAGAATGTGATATAAGCAGAAATAGATTTTGTGTATTTATATGTGTCCAATGCGTGTATTTATATGAAAACTGTCTATGTAAAGCAGGTATATGCAGTGTGGAGGCAGGACTGATATCTCGTCAAATTACTCTGTTATTTTGTAGTTCACAAGAGAGTCCTGGTTTTGTAATGTGAAAACAATCAACCTCAGTTCAGAATCTCTGAAATTATTTTTTTGTGTTTCTTGGACAGTACTTGTTGGGATAAGTACACTGCTGGAGGTCTGGACAGTTGATCCTAATGAAGCAGCCTGCCTGAGTGATCTTTTTGGGATTTCATCTGTGTTGCTACTGTGACAGCTGCTTGAATTGTGGGAGTTTTCTTCTGTTTTCCCCTCTTGTTTGCAGGGATTTAGCTGCCTTACCACTAGGTCTGCCGAGTTAGACGGTTGTGTTTCTATCTGGCTTCTGCAGGCTGAAATTTGCAGCCTTTCCAATCTGCCTGTCAATCATCCTAACAGCCAAATTCTTGAGATGCTAGAGGGCTCCCTTAATGAATGAGCACTTACCTTTCTGCTTGTCTGAGGCCCAATCCTGCACCCTTGAAGCAGGTAGGATTTTTGATGCTGCCTCTGGAACTTGTTAAGTCTATGTTGTGACAGGGACCTTGCATTGCCAGGAGGGTGCAGCTTTCCCCCACCTCCCACCCACACCACTGTTTCTGTTTGCATGCTAGAAATAACAAGGTTGCATGACCTTCCCATCTTGGTGCACACGTGGACTTCTGAGGTCAGTGTTTTGACAGGAATAACTTGCGTGAGGAAGGTGAGCAGAACTTGCCTCCGTTTTTCCTTTGTGCCGGTCAGGCTGCTCAGGTACTTTCATGTGTATTGCCAGCAGCAGCAACAGTTTTAAGTATGGATAGTTTTCGTCCAAAATATTGGAGTAAATACATCAGAATATCTGCTTTGCAAGGTGCAATTTAAAATACCTCTAAATATGAAGTGGGATGATTAAAGTCTTTGCAGGGAAATGTAAATCAAGAGCCATGGAATAAATAGTTATTTTCAGACAACCTGATAACCATTTCCCTTGCATGTGTGTATCTATAATTTGCATAAGGATTTCACTTTTGTGCTTGTTAGTAATGTGTTTTGATTGCATTCTTGTAGCAGGTATAATTATTTATTTGATTGTGAGCATTTCTTCTTGTCCACAAATAGGACAAAAGATTGTGTAATGCTCTGGAATATCAGAGGTATATTGCTGGTCTCATGCCAAGATCATCTTTAGCAATGAGATACATATCTAAATAGAATGCATTATGGTCATTACCTTAATAAAATATGAGTCATGCACACCAGCACTTTCATTCTTAAAATACTTCAGTAAACTGGTATATCCATTTGCCAGTGGATAGAGCACACTGTGGAAGACAAATCTGTTGCTGTGTGGACAAATAGTCTCCATCATCTTCCCTGAAGCTCTGTGCTTAATTTAGCACTTTATGCGTGAGCTCACTAATGACGATTTTAAGCGTGCTTGCATGATGTACATTATCACCAAGTTTTAACTAAGACTATAAATGTTCAACTATTGTAAAGTCTATTCTGACTTAACAAAGTCCTAGATTTTAAATGAGACTGTTGGCTAAATATATCTGTTTGTTCTAGAGGGCAGACAGAAAACCTGACTGCTTTATAGCTAACTCTGTATGTGATGGTCCTGTAGCTATTGAGAAAAGGTAGCAACTGATACCACAAATTGCTCCAAAACCAGCAATCAAGCTAAGGCAATTGCTAAAGTAGCAATTTATGACTCAGAAAAACTTTCATGTTCTGTCTTGAAAAATATATGCATGCTCTGGGAAAATAAAAGGGGAAGTTGAAACTGTGCAAGCTGTCAGACCATGTCATGCAGCACAGGTGAGTCAGAAGGAATTTGGGAAGGATTGTGTTTGGGGGATGCTGTGGTACTTCTGTATTTCAAATGGATTTTCTCACTTGCAGGGAAGAAGCAGTCACTTCAGGGACATGTAAGGAACATTCAAAAATGTCAACCTCTGACAATGACATAAATTCATGATGAAATAAAAACTTGTAACGTTCAGTGTAATTAGTCCATATATTTCTATAGATTCTGAAAATAATTTTCTAATACTGATTTTTAAAAACAGTTCAAAAAAGAACATTTAAAAAGCCCTAATCTTTTCATAGTACTGCATCTTCTCTTCATCCTACTATCAAGTCTATTACAGTAACAGTCAAAATTAATTTATAATCCACCTGCTTTCTGACAAGAACAGTTGTCAGTTTTTTAGCTGATATCTCTATGTATGTGTTTGTACTATCTTTGTGTGAAAGAACATTTGGGAGTTGAGCAGAGGAAGGGAATCTGATTCATAACAGGTGAATAGGAACTCAATTAGGTTTTGGTACAGCTGTCCAAAACGTTCAGTCTTTCTTGTGAGGGCAGGGAATATACATGGTGACTGCATTCTTCTTTCTTCTCAGCTTTCATGTTTGCTAGTTCACTGTGCAAGGCTGGTGGAGAATGGTTGATTCTGCTGTACTTCTTCTATACTGAAATGTGTATAAGCATGGAAAATATGTCAACTCCAGACAGCAAATATATTTTGATTTTCTCAATCAATGAACATCATCTACCATCAAGGACGTTTTCATAGAATCAGCTGGCAGCTAAAATTCTTCACTACTGCTTTTTAAAAACAGCATTTATGTTTACAGTGATTTTTTTTTAAATTATTTTGAAGTGCAGAGTTTTATGACCAGCTGCTCTCAAGTATTCTTGCTTAAGAATCCAGTACTGCATATTCTGTGAACAAACAATTGGTACAAAATAAAACCCATGGTTCCTGCAGAGTATCTTACTGGCATGTGTTGCTTCCTTCATCCCAGAGGTGGGTGGCTTCTTCCATTTTGTGTGTGATGGTGAAGCATCTGCAGTTCTTGCTTGCTTCTTTGAGCCTCTTTCTACGTTACTGTCTGCTTTTTACAGTGTTTTTGAGATGGAGGAGAGCAACCTCGGTAGAGGAGGGTTGTGCTGTTGAACAGGCATTGTGTCACAACGTGCTGAAGAGTTTTATTTCTGCTGCTGGTGGCAGAATAATAGTGTTATCATATTATTGCTAGTTTTCAACACATGCTTCCCTACAGATGGTGGAGGTTAACACTGCAGTGCCTGTTGTTTGAGCTGCAGTGCTGAAAACAAAAGCTTTGCCACAGCTGCTTCAGCTGCAGCAAGACAAGGCCCCCCGGTGACCTTTGGAAGAATCTGGTCTTTGTGCATCACTGGCCAAGAACAGAAGTTTATGAACACTGTTCATTTGTGTATTTATGACAGTTGGTTGTTGTCAGTGGTCCCTTGCAGGTCACACATGTTTAAACTTAATCAGAGAGAGCTCCTGCCCTTTAGTTTGTTTTTTACCTAAATGTTTTTCTGAGCACTATACAAGGTAGGAAAGGTTTTAACTAATGTTTTCTGTTAGATGCATTGACTGTGTGGTCAGAAACCTCAAGCACCATAAGCAAGTGGATCCTAAACATTTTGGGCTAAATTGGTTCTCTGATACATTTTTGGAAATATCCAAAATTTTGATCTATATTAAAGTGTGTGTCTGTACTGAAGTAAGCAGCAAAACTTGCACTGACTTTCACTGACACAAGAACAGGCCCTGAAGCTATTGTTGTAGTTCAGCCTAAATTGCGTTGGAAAGTGGTATGGGATATTTCAATGAATATTTTGAAATAATATTTCTCCCTTGACATCTGGTAAATTGCATAACTGAAAGTTTCAGTATGTATGTGTACTCACTTTCAGATCAGATATTTTGGTCCTCTTCATGCACATTTTAAAATGCATCCTTATTAAGTGCAGTAATGCTTCAACAGTAATCAAGATAAGATGGAATATTAACAAAATGCAATTTCTTTAACTGGAGATGTGAAACCTTTCTATTAACAGTGAACTGAAGATTACAGGGGAAATGAGTACATGGGGAAATGACTGTAGTGGATGTTCAAACCTTTTTGGGGTTCATTTTAATATTTAGTTTGAATTAAAAACAAAATAAAACACAATGAAGTTTATTTAGGGAGTATTTTCCAGATTTTTCATAAGGTTGAGGTTGTAAATTCTCAAGTGATGAATATTTGTTTCAGAACCACAGTTAGATAAGAAAAGTAATACTCCTTCAAGAAGTGATTGGATCTTTTGCTGAAGATTAAGGCACTGGTATCAAGCTGGTAAATACATATTTCAAAAGATCCTGGGGCAAACTTAAGTAGGTATAAATCAGCAAAAATACCAACATTTGTGAACAAAGATACATCCTTAACACACAACATAGAAGAAAATAGTAGCTTTTCTAATTATCGTTTCCGAACATTTTTGCTGTAAGCTTCAAGACTGCTGAATGGGTATGGATATCTGGACACTTGATTTAGTCTGTCCAGTTTCTTGTTAAGAAGTTGTAGGAGGAAGAGGGTGAGTGATTCATAGGTGTCTTTGAAAATCTATCTGGTTTTTGCAAAAAGAACAAAAATCGGGAGTGGTCTGCAGGTCCACTGGCTGGGCGCCATGAAATGATTATGAGCATCTTGACTTTTAGGTAATTTGTTGCTACATGGTGTTGTGTGATTCACATAGGTTTCTGGTGAGTAGCTGATACTGGGCTTGTGACATTCTCTTTTCTTCAGCAAGACCTGCTGTGTCATGTAGAATCTTGTAGGAGACACAACTTTCTCCCTGCTCTTCAGTGACTGTGGATATACCTTCAATAACACCAGAAACTACATAAAACTAAAAGGAGTATCCAAACACTTCTTTCTTCCCAGTGCACAGAAAAGGCAGGTAGTGGCTTGTTAGATGCTGTGCTTGAATATCTCTGTTCAGCTGGAGTGAGTTTTTGTCCAATTGTGGTAAATAAGGGTTTGTCTCTGGCTTGGAGCCACATTTTCAATCCTTTAATTTACTTGGGATTTTCTTTTGGCAGGACGGGATGTTCTGCTCTGTCTGTGAAATGTCTTACTTTATTGACAAGTTATGAAGGTCAAGAGAAACACTCAGGTTTGTCAGAAGAAGATGAATAGCAGGGGACCCAAGGGAATAGAAGTAGTCCATTTACAAATGCAAATCAAATTTAAACCTTCTTCAGGGTTTTAACTATAACTGGTCATGCTTTTAATTTTCAGTTCTCACCTCTTTTCATATATAATTTCTGTTCTAGGAGGCTAATCTTCTACTTGCTTCTGAAAATGTTGTCCAGATATGGAATAATGTATAATCTCTTTACAGGTGCAGTCAGAATTGATACTTCAGTCCTGCTAGTGATTTGCTGTAGTGATTTTGATCACTAATGCTTCTGATTAGATCCACTGACTTTGATACTTAAATACCAATGCAAAGTTTTATTTGTGGTATAATGCTGTCTTAACTGCACATCCTTTCCTAACTTTGGGTCCCAGGAAACCTCTCAGCTGAAAGAATCTGCTGTCATCTTTTAATCTCACTCTTACTGGCCGAAGTTTACTCCATACCTCAGAGTTGCCAGTGTTTCTTAAACTGACATTATAAGATAGTTACATATAGTAGACATTTATACAAGAAAAAAGATAGTGATAAAAAACCTGTACTTTTCTTTAAAACTGCCTCTGTTTGGAGGCATTTGCTATTTCTGCATCTCTCAAGAAATTCAATATTTGCTTTAATAATACAGAATAAATATTGACTGCTGTATTGTGGTATTGATTTAATAAAGCCCTTTGATATTAACCTATCTAACTTTTCGGCATTACTTTGTACTAAAAAGGCTCTCCTGACCGTGGTCCAATTGTAGCCACCTTTGGTCACTGTTAATTAAAGTTCACTCTCTTTACAGTTTCTCTCAACAAATTAATCTACTGCAATGGCTTAGTGGCAGATGAACTTTAAAATGATGGTGTATCTCTACTACCTTTCAGTTTTGTTTTTTTCAGCATGCCTTTAACTGAAAAGATCATGTTCCCACATTTACAGGCACATTTCAGGTTGTTTTTTCTTTTTTCACTAGCAAAACATTAAAGCTTAAAACAACTTTTTATTTCTAATATATATTGCAAAGTGGCAATTTATTATTCAGAATGCTATATAATGTTTAGTAACCTGGCTAGCAGATAATGATAACAATTAATGTAACGTACAGAGAACTATGCAGATGATTGCATGGAAAATGCTTTAGCTTCCCCGTGTTATTTAGCGCAGGCAAAACATATGCAAATGATAAAAATTTTATTAAATACTATACATTTACTGAAACACTGACATACAGTTATAGAAGCAGGAGAAACAGATGTAGAGCTTTTATTTATGCACAAGAAAAATAGTTATCGATAACTAGAATCTCTACTAGGCAGGCAAATGTTTGATAACCTTAGTTTCTCTTTGTATATGTTATCTGTAGCTCAAGACCAGTATTGCAAATTTTGCTTTTGCTTGTTTTTTTAAGGTTTCAATTTTCAAGGTGATGTTAAATCTGTTTTCCTGGCATATTTCTAGTTTCCTTTCTTATGTTTTGTGACAGTTGTTGTTCTTTTATAAATCTGGTATTTTTCTCAAGGAGAATAAAATAGCCTTTTTCTTTTTGCTTTGAGGATGGTGTCTGCCTTAGCGTAATATATTGCATTTCTTTCCTCAAGTGTAGGTCAGATAGGCCTTTTGCTTTAGTAAGCTGAAGTCTTCATTGTCCTGGAAAGTGAAGAGTCCGTCTTCATCCACCCAAGCAAAGACTTTTTCTAAAGTCTCTTTGGTGATGGAGATGCATGTGTTTACTTGTCATTGGAATTTCATTCACTCTTCCCTGTAAGAACATGCTGGTGGGCGAATTTGCGGTGGGGAGCATTTATACAATACTGTCTGTCATTATTACAATGAAATTTGAATCATGAGCCTTTGCATCATCAGTGTCAGCTTAAGCCACAGTTGCACAGAGGGTTATATTACTCTGAGTACTTCTAAAAATCTCTTGCAGTTCAATTTCAGATTCAAAGAAAATTGACTGAAGTGTATCCAGGCAATTTGCACAGAGAGATCAGACTAGAAATTATGAGAATCCGGCTTGGTTTAAAGTTGAACCGTATGAGTTTTACTTTTGTACCTATGCAGTCTTTACTACCTACATGCTGTAAAACAGAAGGTTTGAAATCAAAGTATTTTAGAAATCATCATGAGGTAGGATGCTGGGCTTTGAAGGTTCAGACAGTAGCTGTTTATTGGTTTGGTATTCTGAAATAGTCATCCAGCAGAAACCATAAAAGTGTTGGAGACTGCATGGCCTTGAAGTCTTGCTAAGTTGCATGTAACTAAACAATGTGCATTTTATATAGTCAGATTCAAGTCACAGCTTTTCAAACAAGGACTATACCTTATGACAGAAGAGCAGGATTTGGAGTAATGTGGAAACAGCGTCTGTAGAAAGAAATCACAATTAATGAATACCTGCAAAGACTAGAGCCTTCTTTGGTGTAGGAACTAAAAGGACATTCTTTTGAAAATCTACTGGTATTTGGGGCTTTTTATCCATAAATATCAGAGTTTCATCTTGCAGATGTCTGTTTTTTGTGTGTGTGTTAACACTAGAAAATTAGAAAATAGGAAGATTTCAGAGAAGAGCTACAAACCCAACTGAACGACTGGAAACAAGAGTTGCAAGAGGTTCAGTCTACTGTCTCTATGATGGGCTAAAGGTGATATAATAACTTTCTGTTAGAGAAAGATATCACTTGAGGATTTAAAAGCGAGACTTTTTTACACTCTCTGATTTTCCCACAAGAATTTTTCATCCTGAGATCTCTGGGACAAGGCCCAGGGGCTATCTGATCTGTGCAGATCTTCACCATTATAGGGAGAAAATTAGTGGGGACAAAACTCTATTAGACTTCAATCTGGCCAGCACTATAAATGACAAACAAAAGGGCTTTTAAAAACATTTTAACAACAAAAGGAAGAGCAAAGATAATGCTGGTCTGTTGCTTGATGAGGTCAGACTCCTCACAAATAGGGACATAAACACAGCAGATATTTTTAATACCTTCTTTGCCTCTGTCTTCAACACTCAGTATGGGCTCTGGGAACCCTTGAGCCCTGTGTTGAAAGACCATGACTGAGGGGATGATGACCTTCCAGCTGACCCTGAGTTTGTTCAAGACGTGCTGCTCCAGCTGGATGTGCATAAATCTATGGGGCCTGATGAGATTCATCCCAGGGTACCAAAATAACTGACCAATGTCATTGCAGGACCTCTTTCCATTCTTTTTCAAGTGACTTGGGAGTCTGGAGAGGTCCCACTCGACTGGAAGCTGGCAAATGTTGTCCCAATTTCAAGAAGGGAAAGAAGGACCTTGGTAATTACAGGCCTGTCAGTCTCCATTCACTGCCTGGTAAAATTATGGAGACGTTTATTCTGGGAGTCGTTGGAAAACACTTGAGAAACAGCACAGTCATTGGTCATAGCCAGCAAGAGTTCACACCAGGGAAATCCTGCTTAACCAACTTAATTTCCTTCTATGACAAGGTCACCCAGCTAATTGACCAAGGGAAGCCAGTATATCTGGGGCTTGTGGATTTTTAGCAAAACTTTTGATACTGACTCTCACAATATCCTTCTGGACATAATGCTTAACACACAGCTAGACAAGTCCATAATATGTTAAGTGAACAACTTACTGGTGGGACTAGCGCAGAGTTACATGAGGTTACATCAGGCTGGTGACCAGTCACCAGTGCTATTACCCAGGAGTCAATTTTAGGACCAGTGCTCTTTAATGTTTTTATACTCAGAACACAGAAATCAAATGTATATTGTCAAAGATACTAAACTAAGAGCAGCTGTAGACTCCCTTGAGGGTAGAGTGGCTGTACACAGAGATGTAGATAGACTAGAGGGCTGGGTAATCACCAACCATATGAAATTTAACAAGAGCAAGTGCTGTATTCTCTAGCTGGAATGAAGTAATCTTGGTTGTATGTACAAACCGGAGTATAAGAGATTGCAAAGCAGCTCTGCAGAAAAGTCTGTTTATGTTGATGACAAGTTGAGTCAACAGTGCCCTGGCAGCCAGGAGGACCACCTGTGTCCTGGGGTGCATTGGGCACAGCATCACCAGCTGGTCAAGGGAGGGGATTGCCCCACTCTGGTCTGCACTGGGGTGGCCTCTCCTCAAGTGCTGGGGCCAGTTTTGGGTGCCACAATATAAAAAGGGTATCAAACTACTGGAGTGTGTCCAGAGGAGAGTGACTAAGATGGTGAAAGATTTCAGGGGCAAAATATATGACGAAAAATTCAAGTCACTTGCTTTCTTCAGCTTGAAGAAGAGAAGGCTGAGGAGTAACCCCATCACAGTCTACAACTTCCTCAAGGGGAGCAATGAAAGGCAAATTGCTGTTCTCTTCTGTCTGGTGACAAGTGGTAGGAAATGAGGAAAAGGCATGAAGCCATGTCAGGCAGGTTCAGATTGAACATTTGGAAAAGTTTCTTCACTGAAAGGGTGATTTATCACTGGAACAGGCTCCCAAGGTATGTGATCACAGCACCAAGCCTGGCAGAGTTCAGGGAGTGTCTGAACGATGTCCTTAGTCATAAGATTTAGCTCTAGGTAGTCCCACAAGAAGCAGGGAACTGAACTTAAAGATCCTTATGGACCCCTCTAAGCTTGAGATACTCTGTGATTCAACCAGCTGTGATCTCAAGAAAAAAGAGAGATATTATGAAATGCTTAAGGCATATATTTGCTGAGATGTAACACCTGATTTTGTTTCAGCATTTCAAATTTGTCAAGGTGTTTACTTTTTGTTCAGATATCTGGCCTTGACACTTGAGTGACATAAAGGCTCTGTGTAGACCATTTATAAATGTCTCTATAAGGACTAGATTGTCCTCTTTTGCCTTGTCCGCAGCTGTAAATGTTACTGATATTTGTCTCCTGCCATTGTTCTGTTGTTGCTGTCGTACTTTTTTTGTCATTCATTCTGAAACCCAGTGAATTATGGAAGACTTGGGGGGATGATGTTGTGAGGGTGCCAGAGTAAAATTAAGAAAAGATGAGTTGTTACTGTGTTTTGAAACTACAGCTTTTGCATGAACATTTCACCAGGCGCAAGCTTACCCTTGAAATTCCTTTTGTCTTTTCTCTTGAACTTTCAAGGTCTTTGGTGGTTTATGGACCTCTTGAAATTATGCATGGTCAAAGAGGGTGGTACTTTGGCTTGAGTCATAAGGAAAAACTAAAAAGAGACTTTTTTTCCCCTATCTGTGTCTCAGGAAACTCAGTGCTTAAATGCGCTAGAGAACTTAAGCAAATAAATTATGACAAAAACTGCCCGTCAAAACTTGAAATAGAATGTTAGTGTTCAAGACACGAAGTGTCTGGGAAAAGACCCACTGAGCAGCAGTGTGGCCCAGCTCAAAGAGCCAGCTAACTGGGGACTCGACGTCTGCCATTGCATTCCTCTGCACTACATGTTCCCCCTATTCTCCTGGGCAGGTCAGTTACTATCACTTAGAAAAGGAAAACTAGAAGTATTGCTTTCATTTGTATTTCTGAAGTGCTTGGCTATAATGGTAAGGAACATATATTAACATAGATCTTCTTGTCAGGAAAAAAATCTGAACTAGCCCCTGGCTGCACTACTTGTGAACTTGCTCTCAGCTTCAAGGGTGACTTCTAACTACATGTTGAACAACGTGTCATGGTGCTGCCAGGATAGCTGAAGTTGCAAGAAGGAATATCCATCTGTAATTGTGAGAACTGGGGAGTCTAGGAGTTAATGTGTCCTTGTGGTACGGAAATGGCTTCTTAATTTACAGAGTTGTTGGCTAGTTGTTCTCAGCCTCTCTTCTCTCACCTCCCCAGAGCAGCTCTCTTGTTTTGCTACACCTCAACCAGTTCCTCTTTTCCTGTTGTGCTGGGGAGCAGCTGGGGAATGGTGTTGCTTGTATTTGAGAAGAAACCGAACTACTAATACTTACGGTTTTCTTTGCTGAATGACTTGATTTTTTTAGTGAAACTTGCTGTGGTATCCAAGGATGAGCACCTTTGGCAGTCTCAAATGGGTGATAGTTCCATATGACTGAAACTTAGGGTAGAGAAAACAGTCTCATTACTTTTGGCAGAGTCTTTTAAATCAAAATGGCTTGTGCTCCCACTGAAAATACAAGTGTAAGGGTCTGATATAAAGAAAAAAACCAAGGAACACTCCTGATACTTAGATGAGAAAACCTGGCATGTTGGAATCCCACAAAAAGGAACAAAAGCTAGCCACTATCATATTTTGGGAAGAAGTCTCATGCTTTAATTGTGTTGATGATTAGTTCTACTCAGGGGAATGAGTCAAAAGCATCCTACTGAATGGAAGGATAATGAAGGAAACAGATATGGAAAAGAGACTTCCTGCAAATTCCATCCTTTTGCTTTGGTTTGTTAATAGCACCACTGTTACAGTCTTGAAATAAAGCCTTTAGAATCAATATAGAGAAGTCTTTTGAGTTTTTATTCTCCTGACAATGTTACTTTTCTCCTGGTATTGTTTCAGCTCTCTAAATCTGAATTCTTTAACCTTGTCTGTCCAAGAAACATGTTGTGCCTTTTAGGCCTTAATAGCACTTAACAACCAAGGAATGGTTTGTAAATAACAGAGCTACTAGATCAGGCCTGCCTCAACCGTGCCATGTCCTTTGACCATCAATAACTCTAAGAGAGATGCACCAGACTCTCAGTTCCCTTGTTTTTGAACATCATCAGCATCTTCTGTGGCACTTTTTCCGCTGCAAATGCATAAGGATGACTAACACATTGCTAGTTTATGTAATTTCCAGGCTATAACTGTCTTAATATTGTCTTTTAATATGACCTAGTATTCCATCTTCTTTAATTCTTTACATTTCCTCTAATTTGAAATTGGGTTACAATGCAGCAGAATACCATGAACAGCAATAACTAAATCTTTTCCTCAGCATTTGCTATGTCCCTGCAGGCATTTTTGTTAACATTTTTTGTTCAGTTTGGAGCCACTTATATTCAGATTGTAATTCATAGCTTGATGTTGGATGTACAGCTCAGAGACACATCAGTTAATGAAAGACACTCTTCTGGCAAGCAAATCTCCCTGTGTTTCCAGAAAAGCCTTTGAAGGATACAATAAGGAGGAAGCAAAACTTTTTTTAACCAGTCACATGTTTTAAGACTGTCCTAAAAATGAGAAATGTCTACATAGAGAAGACAAGTGATTACAGTTTTAGTCGAAAGCTTCTTCTGATAGCATGATACTGTTGATTATTATAGGACCAAAGAAGATTTATTGTGAATTTGGGAGTAATAAACATCTCTTTCGGCACTGCAAACAGCAAGCTGTGAATAACACTGATCTGCAGAGTATGGAGTAATTTTCTATCACATCAGAGTTTGATAACTGTAAAATACTTGACAAACTTTTGGATTATTGTGTTATATAGTTGAGATGCCGCACAGGGGATGAATTTTACAGGCACCTAAACAAACAGCTCTGCTTCACTAGCCTTAAGTGGTAACATACTGGGACAAAGACACAATTTTTGCTAATCCTTGCAGGAAAGAAGATGAATGTATAATGATGGCAAAATTTTAAATCATTGCATCTAAATCTGAGCATCTGCCCAAGCCCTGGGCACACATGAGAAGCAGGGAGATACCAGGAGGGCCAAGTTTAGCTCTTTTCAGGAAAAGCTACATCAACAGATCAGGGCTTTTGCCACCTTGCTTGGTGACATGTTTCATGTTGTCCCTGATACGAATGATGATGGTCAGTAAGCCTACCACAGTGACACACGTCATGTTGGGTTTCATGTTAAAGACACTACTCATAAACTTCCTTGGGCAAATGCAGTTTGTCTATTTGGCACACATCCCAACCCCAGATGTTCAAAGATTTTGAGTTAGTTCTCAGGAAAAAAAATATTAATTTTCTGACTCAGTATAGCAATATTTAAGTTTTTTGTAACTATCTTCTACTTTTGACCTTCCCTAACTGTTTTTTAAAGACATTCTCATTAAAAGAAAAGCTGGGCTTCTAGTGTAATCCTATAAACATAAGACCTGATGTATTAAAACAGACTAAAATTTGTGGTACTTACAGTAAGACAGATGTCAAAACGGATTCCTTGTTTAAGAGACTACAAAAAGAGAATCACAAGGGAATGTGAGATTCTTGCTAAGTCTAGGGCATTGTTTCTGCTGAAAAAGGCTGCAGGCAGTGTACATCTGAAAGGAATAGATACCCACAGAACACAGTCCTATTTCACTCTAGATATTCTAGTCAATCACTGTAGGACTAAAGGTTTTAAAGAGAATATTAAGCATGATGACTTAAGGTAGTTTGTAAGTAGACTGAAGGTTTCCTCGCATAAACAAGGCAGTGGAAACAGCGCAGCTGTGCAGTCTATCTATCCCTTTGTTCCTAAGCAGTGGACTTCCATGTGTTAACTTTCAAGAAGCTGCTTTAGCGTTTTGATATTTTGTGTTAAAAGCAAACAGAAAAACTGGGATTCTTACTAAGCCGTTTCAGCAGCACAGTTCTTCATCCCTGTTATGGTCTGTAGCTATAAGAACACTTTATTGTTTACAATCATAATGACAATATTTACAGCAACAACAATGTCTACCTTAATTCTTTTTATACTAGTTGGATGATATCAACTATAATTTGGAAGACTAGGATGTGAAAGTAATCTTTGAAAAGAGAAGGCTGAATAGCATGATTAAATTTAATTTTCTTTTTTAACCTTATCACATATATTATCATTACTTTGTGTTTCTGGCTCATCCTCCAAAGTGTCTGTTGGAATGATTCCTGGTTTCTGCTTAATAAACAACCAAGCTAAACTCCATTATGTTTGCTTGTCCTAAGATACTTCAAAGTTTTGCTCCAGTTGTTTCAAAATTTCCACAATATGTTGCTCTACCAGTTAAAATATGTGGCCTCTCAGAGCTTATTTTACAAGGCAGTAGTCTCTCTGCTATGGTCCAGTTAAACACCTAAATACCTGCTCCATGTTGGCAACTTGGATGCACAAATGTAGCACACATTTAAATGCTCTTTTGAATCGTATCACAGTGCTCTGCAGGATCAGACTCTAATACACAAGTACGTTTTGCAGATCACATTAGCACCACACAGAGGTACATATGCCCAGGCAGATGTGTGAAGATATCAGTCTTGCCTTTGGAAAGAAATGTATAAAAATTGACATGTTTGCCTACAATACCTGAACGCCAGTTGTTTATTAGACAGCTGTGATTGCTGTTGAGCTGGAAGGGAAACAATGAATTTGCCATCTCTGAAGCTGATGGCAAAATTTGCTTAACCCAGCATATCACCTGAAGTGTCTTAAGCAGTCTAGACTGGCTCTACTTTTTTACCCTCTCACTGCAAGCTCCATCTTCATCGAGGAATAAGTAAGCAACCTTTGTGGAATGACTTTGAAATTTCCCCTTGTGCAGCAAAAAGTGTGGCTGTTTTTTGAGCCAAATAAATAATTCACTGGGAGTAAGTTATTAAGTGAGTTCATCCTCTTATTTTCTTTTGTTTATATTCCTCACACTTGCAGTAATGACTCTAGCTGCTAATTGAATGAAAGTGAGCCCATCTGAGTTTCAAGTATTGTGTGTTTACTAGGTAACACTTTGACACTATAGCTGAAGATGTTTTGTGCAAGACACTGCTTTGACTGCTTAGCCTTCACCTACTTTCTACTATTTCCCATAGATGACAAATATTTTTTCTCATTAGCCTGGTTCACAAGCATAACTTCTGTCCCACAATGGCTATATAAATTAGCATTTCCAGTGTGAAAATCTGGGTCAGATGTGTCACATTTACACTGTAGTGAAGGCCTTACCTCCCAGCCCCAGATGAATACCAGCTGTTAAAATCCTGCTGAAAATCACTTTTGATCAATCTGCAAAGTCAAATATATCTATGCAACTTCATTTGTACTCTGTGTCTGTTTCTGTGAAATATTTACAAGACTTTGAAATTCACTGTCTGTAAGTATTAGCAACAGTAAACAAATCATTCCAGTATTCAGGGAAAGCCACCCCAAAAGGGAAGCAAGCAGTTTTTGAAGTAATTCCAGTTCATTTGGGTGAAAGATTCAAGACACAAAGGGTTCTGTTTAATCTGCACCATCTCAGTCTCTCAGTCTGGCAGAATGTTTCCTGCACAGAGTTTGAGAGCTTATAAGCGAACTAGGAAACACACCAGATAAATCCACAGGTTCCTCACCTGCTAGGGCTGTTTTTTCTGCACTTCCTGTAGTCTCAGCATTTTTCTGCCACAGAATTCTTCAGCTGACAAGAGCAATTAAACTGACAATAAACAAAGAGTGGAGATAATTGCTGCCTGCTGCTTCCAAAATGCAAAGTGGCAAAGAAGTTATCATACAAGCAAGCCCTGTGATCGCAAAGACTGTTGTTTCCCGTGTTTGGCAGGACCCTAAGGGGAAAGGAGCCTTGCTTTACTCCAAATAATCACATGAGAGCTAGGTGACTGCTGACTTGAAATATATTTCCCTCCCAGACCTCTTTGGATGGCAACATGAATGCTTCACACCTACCCACTGTTCCTGCCATAAGGTCAAAGTTGGGTTAATAGCTTCTCTACAGCTGATGAAGTGTCACTATCCAGGTGTTTTCCTGGAAGCACCAAAGCTCAGTCCTGACTGATTGCTACAGTAACCTGTTTCCCCGTCTTTAAATGTAGCCTGCTGCTTCTCAAAGCTCCAGATAACTGAGTGGAGATGACACTGATGGACTGGACTTTGTACTGAGCAGGAAGGCTGTCTGAGTGAAGTCTCAAGCAAGGAAAACAAAAGCCATTGTTGCTATTTGGCAGTTTCTGCTGGAAAGAGCAGTGGAATGGAATGATACATGCAAAGGGTATTTAAAATGAGTGCACAACTTGCCTCTGCATCCTCAGCTATGGAAAGAGGTGATTGAATGAAGAGCTCAGTGGGGATGCCTAGGAAGAGTTTGGCTTTCCCCACTGCCTCCTCATAGAGGGCCAAGAAGTGCCTCTAGTTGTTACCAGGGACACAAATCAAATTGTACCTGAAATAGCACCTAGATGGTGAGTCACAGGTAACTGTGCCAGGACAGGACTTTGGTCTGACTCTTTCTAAAGCAGTTAAATCTCTCATTCCTAGTAGTCCCTCCCTGTGCTTTGTGAGCTTTGAGGAAGACGGGGAGAGGAATAGGCCATATCCATGGTCCTACCTGGACACAAGGAATTGGGATTGGTGGAATTGTGCCTCTGTGGACTGGAGAGGGTTCTTCATGATAACTCCAACAACTATCTCCAAAGGCAGGTTTATATTCCATCTGCTGCAGAGTGGGAAGCAGATGGAGCCAGGTACCTGGGAACAGTTAGTCTCTCCTGCCCTTGGTTACACATAATGAACCTTCTCCAAGGAAGGTGGGTCTCACCCACTTTTCAATTTTTATTTAGTCTTTGCATCCACCAGGGCCAAGTTCTTTAGAGAGGGGAAAAAAGCAGAATGTCATGTCTTCCAATAAGATGAGTGATAGGAAGCTACCACATATATAGGAAGCTCCGGCTGTTGCACAGCCTAGGCATTGCTGCTTTAGCATTCACTGGCAAGAACACTTATTCCCTGCAGTCATCCCTCACTTGTTCTTTTCTTGACAGCAGATGGGAAGCAGGATAAGAAGACACCCTGAAAAAGAGTAATTACATCCTTATCTTTGCTTAATCTTGATTTTTCTGCACCTTCTTTCATAAGAGTTGATTAGTTGTGCTGTGTCAAGCAGATGCCTTAAAGAAATCTATTTATGGGGACACTCTGTTTGCAGCTGGAAGTGGTTTACAATGGCAAATAAAAGGACTTTCTCCACTGAGATGTGCAGACAGGCCCAAGGTCATGCTAGTCAAATAGAAGACATTCTGTTAGTGAACAAGATCAGTGTGCTAGCACAGCCAAGCCCTCAGAGTAACAGAATGACTGAGGCTGGAAGGGATGTCTGAAGGTCATAGGATCCAATCCTCCACTTCAGGCAAGACCACCTAGAGACAATTGCCCAGGAACACGTCCAGACAGCTTTTGAGTATCTTCAGGGATGGAGACCCTACAACCTCCCTGGGCAACCTGTGCCAGTGCTCAGTCACCCTCATAGTAAAATGTGTTTCATGATGGTTGGGAGGGATCTCCTGGGTATCAGTTTGTGTTTGAATATCCAAATAAAGGGTGTTCCTTGGACTAATACTGCTGGCCACAACTTACCTGGAAGTGAGGGTGAGCACAAGTACTTTGATGTACCAGTATGAGCAAAACAATTTGATATCTTTATTTTGGTGAAAGAAAAGTTGAAAGAATTATCTGCTGTGATAGAGAGAGGGAATTCCAGGTAGATTTGGCTGAGAAACAGTGGCTTCTCTGTATAGTTCAGTCCAAAACACCTGCAGGCTGACCAAGATTCCTTTGATTTCTGTAAACTACAGACTAGTGAGTGCTCCTATTGTCATAGAACTTGCATCTTAAGTGTGTTTTCTTTGTTTCCTCCCAGGGATGCAAATTTGGTTTGCATGTAATTTTGGTGTGGTGATCTCAGAGTAACATAAAGGATCTGTGTCATACTTTAGAAGGTAAGGGCTCAGGCTTTATGATTATAGTATGCAAACATTCCCAAATTAGACAAAAATCTAGGGAAATGAGAGAAATGCGCAAGAGAAATGCACCCACTTTATTTGCAGAAGTGCCAACCAGTCTCCTTCTTGGCAGAATTGATACTGCCTGGTGCAGGACAATAGCAAAAAGAAGTCCTGCAAGTCCTGCAAAAAGGCAAATTTGCAAAACCCTGAAGTACAGCATCAACTTCGAACAAGCAAATCCTGCAGCATCCTGCACCATTTCCAAGATTTAGGGTTATAGTGTCTTGGGGGGCATACAACAGACATACGTGTGCATCCTGTGCAGACTGACCTGCTGCTCATAGAGGTCACCAAAATCAATTTCCTCATGATTTCTAATTTAAAGATACAGTCCCTGAACTGTGAATAATGAGAATGAAATGACCCATCACCGTGTCTCCATTCTGTCTCTGCTTCCCACCTGACCACTTTTTAGCACAAAAAATGGTGAAATTTCTCATGCATACCATGGCCAGATGTGCTTGACCTGAACTGTGAGAGTATTTCAAACAGAACTAATTTTTCTGCTAGCATGGAAGTTAATATCAGGCTTATATGAGGACTCAAAACACCACTGAATTCGAACATTTTGATGAAATACAGGCTGACTTTAATTTTTGTCAAATACTGATAGCAGAAACACCAATTACTTCTTTCAAACAGTGAACCCAGGTCCATAATTTGCCTCTAGATTTTAAGCATTTTAGAAACTAAAGAGGCTCAGATCTTCATTTTGATTGAATGCTAGCTCCAACTGCAGAAGTTCCCTTCAGAAGGCACCAGAAAAAAATTTAATAATGATAAACACGTCTCCTAGTGAATAGTAATAAGAGGATGCCACTTTTTTCCCAGATCTGTTTGGAAAAATAGCATACAATGTAATACCATAAGTAAATAGCCTAAATTCTTCATTTTTTAATCAGCCAGACACTTACTGTTTCATGAAAAAAAACCCCAAAACCCAACTTTGCTTTGCTGAGGAATTTCCATTTTGCATACAACATATTAGAATAAGTTCAAAGTTCAGTGGGGCCAGCTGCTTGTTAGAGAATGAACGGAAAGCTGGGATATTTTTGACTCTATCATGGGAATGCAAAGATGCCTGCAAGAGCATCTTTTTGATATTGCTGCAAGCACCAAAGTCTCTTCTTTATTTGTGAAACAGAATTCTAGAAAGGGATGCCTTCTGTGTGTCAATAAAGACATCTATTTTTTCCCATTATTCTGCTGTTGAAGAACATAGGGGAAATCAAGAAGGGTGCATGGTATAATGACAAAGTAGCCATGCAAGCTCCTCTTCCCATTACTGGTGGCAGCAGCAGCAGCAGCAGTTATAACGTTTTTTGAAAGACAAGACTTGTTATAGCAGCAGCCTATTACACCAGAAAACCTCTCGTCCTAAATTGGTTTGCTTAGCTAGGCAAAGGCAAAAATTGGTTAAAAGGAAAGGGAGTGAGGGAGATATGGCTCTTCATTTTTTTATGCCACACGTTTTGTAAAAAGACAGATAATGAGGCTGGCTGACATTTATGCCACTGGCAGCAAGTGCTTAGATGAGTGGGGCAGTTAGCACCCTGCAAGGACAGGCCCTGCTCTTATACATCAAACCTGGGCACCGACCAAAGCCGTCTGAGTACACACTGCTTCCTCACAAATGGTGTGTTATTTCCCAGTCATACCATTTGGCAGCCTTGCTGGGACGTCTTCCGTGTGCACTGATACGGGAAGAAGCAGCTCTCAGAGAGTAGCAGGAGTCAAGCTTGTGTAGCCTGGGAACTGTCCTCCCCATCTGACCCGAGGGAGACAGTGGTGCCCCTGACACCATGTTACAGCTGTGTCTGACACACTGGCAATTCCTTGCAGAAATGTAAAGAAGGTGGTGTGCGGCTGTGAAGAAGGCACTGACATTGAAGTGATAACTCATGTTTCATGCTCAGAGGCCGTTTCCTGTGTAAGGGGGCTTGAACACACACTGAAGAAAAAAAACACTTCAGAAGACTGTAGTAAATGCAATGCCCTTTCTTCTGAGCTGTGCAGGATAATAATATTTTTTCATTTCCACGTCTCCATAGCTCCCAGTCATAACTCTCTGATGTTACTGCAAAGTGAAAAAAAGAAAGGATAGGTATAATTTCTTTTTTAGTTCGCTTCCTACTTAAGCTTCTAAAATGGAGGTGTTTTCTATAATCTCTTTCTTAGTGTGATGGCCTTTCGAAACACTGTTAGAAAACAAAACAGGCTTTTTGTGTGTTTTCTTGTCCAAATAATGCAAGTTCATACTGGGACCACTGCTGCTTAACGTCTTTGTCAGTGACATGGACAGTGGGATCAAGAGCACCCTCAGCAAGTTTGCCACCCAACACCAAGCTGTGTGGTCCAGCCAGCAGATGTGCACTTGCAGTCCACAAGGCCCCAGTTGTATCCTGGGCTGCATCCAAAGCAGCGTGGGCAGCAGGGTGAGGGAGGGGATTCTGCCCCTCTGCTCTGCTCTGGTGAGACTCCACCTGGAACACTGCATCCAGCTCTGGGGTCATCAACATAAGAAAGATGTGGACCTGTTGGAGTGAGTCCAGAGAAGGTCACAAAGATGAGCAGAAGGATGGAGAATGTCTCCAATGAGAAAAGAGTGAGAGAGTTGCAGCTGATCTGCCTAGAGAGGGTCCCAGGGAGACTTTATAGGAGCCTTCCAGTATGCAGAGGGGGCAACAAGAGAGCTGGAGAGGGACTCTTTACGAGGTCATGTAGTGACAGATCAAGGGGGAACAGCCTTAACCTGGAGGAGGGTGGATTTAGATTAGCTATTAGGAGGAAATTCTTTACTGTGAGGGTGGTGAGGCACTGGCACAGGTTGCCCAGAAAAGCTGTGGATGCCCTATCCCTGGAAGTGTTTAAGGCCGCTTGAACAGGCCTTTGTGCCACCTAGTGCAGGTTTGCCTGGCCATGGTAGGGGGATTGGAACCAAATGACCTTCAGAGTCCCTTACAACAAACCATTAATGAATCTATGATTTAGATGCCTCAGTTATGTATGTTTTCTACTATGTGGTAATGAAGCAGTTCCTAAGCAAAATCTAGAAGTTCAAGTGTAGGTGACATAGAACATCCCACTGATGGCACTATTTTTATTCACAGTTTTCATCCATGTTCACCATACTGCCTCTGCATCTCCCAAACAAGATTTCATTCTCATTGGATTAGGTCTTTAAAATATCTGCCAGTACGGGAATTGTGGTCTAAGTAGTGAGGAAAAGCTGTTGAAAATGAGGGAAAACTCATTTAACTATCCACAAAGACAGAACTAGGAGCAGAAGATGCTATCTCATCTTCTGAATTTTATGCAAGCTCCTTAATTTCTCACTGTATACATTTCTAAAGAGTTACATATTAATTATCATATCCTCCCATGTTTTGAAGCTCAGAATGTCGCTTACATAAATTCCGCCTGGGAGGTACATACTGCTTAATAGCTGAATTAATTTTTAATCTCCCTTTGAAGAATATTAATGCTTTATTTTCTGTACTTTTTCTGAAAAGCAGCATTCCAGCAAAATATCTCAAAGAAGAAAGCACTGGGAATACTTACCTTTGAAAGCAACATCTTATCATCATTTATTGGAACTGTCAAACTTTTCCACAAGGCTCATACTTCTTGCCCTGACTGCTTTATTGATGCTGGTGTCACTCAGCATTTATAGGAAGACTTAATTTCTCAGCATTGCAGTACCTGCCTGCACTTTCGGAACCTGAGCCTGTTACACCATGATATTCTTTGCACTGCTGAATATGAATCACAGCCTTTCCAGAACCTGTGAAAATATCTGAGTATCTATTTAAGGATTAAGGAAAATAGATCTATCAAAAGTAGAAAATGAAGAATGAAAACTAGTTTTTCAATAATGTTATATAGATTGAAAAGTCTTCTGATTTCCTTTTGAAATTGTCTAAATTTTTGCTGTCTGTCTTGAAAATACAGCCACTTCACTAGGACTAAGGGTTGTTCACACACGTGAGTGGGCTGCATTAAAACTAATGGACATACTTCGTTCTTTTGTTACTTTGCCTCTGAGTGCTTGACTTTGTAGGCTTAATGTTCTTTAAATGTAGGAGGATGATGGGTGAAACTTAGTGGCATACTTGCATACATATGCAAAATAAGCAATCTATGATCCTTAAATTGGGGTCCTGTTCCCTTGATCCAGAGGTATTGTATATAATTCAGTTTTTTCTGCGGCATTTATTAAAAAAGTAGTATTCCATTTCCAGCACTACTTCCTCTATATTTGCCTTGGTGACACAGCAAAAGGAGGATGCTTTGGCCAAAACCAGGCATTTTTAAAAGGAAAAATTAGTTGATGTTATGTTGTAGTGTGGAACAGTCACAAATCAAATCAAGCCTGCAGAAATAATTTATACTTCAGGTAGAAAATGCTTACCTGAATCCTGCTGCTGGCTCTCCCAAACAAAAGTGTAGTTGTTATAAGACCAAAATGAGAGCATAATTCTAGGACATTGTTGAAAGCCCATGTGTGTGTGCCTCAGACTTGCTGGCAGTTGTGCACTGTGAGAAGGATGGGAAGAAACAGTGCTCCTTAGGAGTTTTTACTGGGTAACCTCACTTGTGGCAGGAATGGCTTGCTGTTTTCACAGCTCTGCTTTTTTCTTATAACTGGCCTGCATGCTACTAAGGTCATGGCTTCCAAAGTTAGACAGCTGCTGGTTAGACAGCTGGAGAAAGAGTCTCAAGAAATCAAGATTAGGAGTAGTCGTCTTACAAATCAGAGCCTGGTTAGTGATACAGCTGGCAAAAAAAAAGCCAGTTGGCTCTCAAGCTGGAAATCAGCGCGTTCTAGAGATCATGTTGTTTGTCACATTTAATGAGTTAGTGAAGAAAAGAGATAGCCTCTGTGCAAACTTTGCTGAGGACTTTCACCATTTGTGACCATTAATAATCCAAAGGGGTCTGAGAAAATCTGGGTTGCCATAAAGACATGGCTTACCTTAGAAGGTATAACACATGCTATGAATTGCCTCATTCCTTAAATATATGGATAAAGCTGGCCTTGAACAACCTTCTGGAGAAAGTGGCATGGCCGTCTGGTTGAAGGTACTTTCTTATCATGCTGTTGAAACTTGAAACTCTTCAGTGAAAACTCTTCAGTGCCTCATGGCTTCAAGATGGACATGAAAGAAAATGTTACCTAATAATTTACAGGATACAGGTCCACCCCTTTGTAAAGTGCCATGCCATTTGATGCCTGTCACAAAAAAATGAAGGTGATGCATTGAGTTATTTGCCCTCAGAGTAAGAGCAAAGATGATGAACCAGATAGCACCTAAAAGAGAAGGTGCTTAAAGGTATGATTATTTAATTCTGATAATGAAGCAATATCTGACTTTGGTCACCTATTAATGCATTAATATTGAAGTCACTTCCGGGGCCTGCCTGCCTAAGTGAGACCCTTCTGAGGCTAATATTTTAAACTAGCAAAGTTTCAAAGACTGTGCAAACCTTTTGTACCCAACATCATAATATAGAACATTGAGGAGGAGATAACATTAATGGCTGTAAATGTAGATCAGATGAAAAGAAATAGAACTTCATGATAATCTTGAAAACAGAAAATTTATTGCTTGGTCATAATCAGGTCAGCTGCTGTCTCTGGAATTAAAAAATTACATATATGTTTCATGAGTACTAATAATATTTTAATTGCATGAGCTAAAACAAAGGTAACAATCTCCTGCTTCATGTGATGGCTAAGGGCAGATATGTACTTCTCATGCATGGTGGTAAAGAACAGCAATCTGTGCTGTGGGATCCCTCTTTACTGACTGTTACGAGTGATGTTTATAGACAAAGTTGTCTTTTTATTGTTCCACTTCTATCCTGATCTCTCTGAGTGAGCAGAAGGTTGACTGCAAGGTGACTACTAGTGTAAGGGGAACATAGATTTCTAAGCTCCCTTACATAGCACTCTCGTTGCAGGCATCCTTCTTATACTACAGTCAGTCAATACGACCCTTGTTCCCTCATCTGTAAATGACACCAACAACCTAGCTGTTTCAACAAGGAGTTATTATTTTCATTTTGCAAAGTTATTCTCATTTATGATCATAGAATCAGAGAAAGATTTGCGTTGAAAGGGATCTTTAAAGGTCATTTAGTCCAAACCCCTTGCATTGAGCAGGGACATCTTCAACCAGATCAGGTTGCTCAGAGCCCAGACCAACCTGACCTTCCAGGGATGGAGCATCTACCACTGCTATGAGTAACCTATTCCAGTGTTTAGAAAATCACAGAATTATTTAGGTTGGAAAAGACCTATAAAATCTTTGAGTCCAACCTTTGGCTGATCACCACCTTGTCAAGTAGACCAGAGCACTAAGTGCTACATCCAGTTGTTTCTTGAACACCTTCAGGGATGCTAACTTCACCACCTTCCTGGGAAGTTCATTCCAATGCTTTCCAACCCTTTCCATGAAGAAATTCTTCCTGATGTCCCACCTGAACCTCCCCCGGTGCAGCTTGAGACTGTGTTCTCTCATCCTGTCCCTAGTGGCCTGGGAGAAGAGGCTGAACCCCACCTTGCTGCTAAACCTTTCACCAGCTCTGTTGCCCTTCTCCAGACATGCTCCAGCACTTCAATGTCCCCCTTGTAGTGAGGGGGCCCAGAACTGGACACAGAACCCACGGTGTGGCCTCGCCAGTGCGAAGCACAGAGGGACCATCACTGCCCTTGTCCTGCTTGCCACACTGTTGCTGATACAGGCCAGGATGCCATTGGCCTTCGACCTGGGCACTCGATGGCTCATGTTCAGCCACTGTTGACTAGCACCCCCAGGTCCTTTTCCACTGGGCAGCTTTCCAGTCACTCTCATTGCAAAAATTTCTTCCTTATATCTAGTCTGAATCTATCTGCTCTTTGGATTAAAACAATTACCCCTTTGTCCTATCTCTGCAGGCCTTACTAAAAAGTCTGGCTCCATCTTATAAGCCCGCTTTAGGCACCAGAAGGCTAGAATAATGCCTCCCTGTAGCCTTTTCGTCTCCAGTCTGCAAAACTCCAGCTCTTCCAGTCTTTCTTCATAGGAGAGGTGCTTCAACCTGCTGATCATTTTTGTGGCCCTCTTCTGGACCTGCTCCAGCAGCTCCCTGACTTTCCTGTGCTGAGGACCCAGGAGGTGGATACTGTACTCCATCTGGGGTCTCACTAGAGCACAGGGGCAGAGGCTGGTCACACTTGTTTGGATGCAGCCCAGAACATGTTTGGTTTTCTGGGCTGTGAGTGCACGTGGCCAGGCCCTGTCCAGCCTCTCATTCACCAGTCCTTCTCCCCAGGGCTGCTCTCCATCTGTTCATTCCCCAGCCTGTGTTGATACCAGGGGTTGCCATAGCCTAGGTGCAGCACCTTGCACTTGGTCTCATTGAACATTATGGAGTTCTCATAGGCCCACCTCTGGACTTGTCCAGGTCCTCTCTCTGTATGCCATCCATTCCCTCAGGCATGTCAAATGCAACATTCAGCTTTGGTGTTAGCAAATTTGCTGAAGGTGCACTAGATAATGTCTATTTCTATGGTGGCTGGCTGAGAAACATTAATTTTTATGTCATCAGTTGTGGAACGGGATTCTTTCACTTCCTGTTCTTCTCCCAACTCTTTTTTGTCTGTAGAGTGAAGGTGCCCTTTACTGAACCCTATCCATGGGATGATAGAAATTTGGAGAATGGGTCTGAATAACAGAGCGAGACTGCGTGCTAGAACTGCTGTTGCATCCTCATTGTATACTGATCTCATCCCATAGCAGAAGATTGCCTTGCAGGTGCAAAAATAGTTTTCAGTCTGGCTGACAGAACCAGAACAGCCCTCTCTGGGTGTGTGTTAGAACACACGTTAGATGCATGCCAATTTCTAGGCAGCTTTGCTGCTATAGCTTTGCTGCTGTAGCTTTGCAGCAGAGCAATGTTTTTCCTGCCTAAAAGCATAGTCTGGGTGATGCTAAGGCAAGGCATATTCTTCTCCATGCCCTCATTTGTTCATAAAAGGCCACAATGATTCCAGCTGAAGGTCTGTTAGAAACAACAGAGAGATCTTCAGGCTGCCCTGGTCTGTGCATGCTGTCATCAGTAGACAAAAGCACAGAATGGAATGCTGTGCCCTGTATCTCCTATATTTGATCTGCACTGCCTGTCCTGAGCAGTGGGATATTCATTTGAACAGCATTGGTTGGGAACGTACTGCAGAACATCTCTTTTCTTCTGCATGTCTTCCCAAGCAACTGTGGACTTGAAATTGGGTCAGGCAGTCTTATGTGAATCATCCAGAGCGGAACATGACATCTACTGCTTTTGAGGGTGTACTAGTTCTGACATGCTTCATAAGCTAGATACTTTGTCCAAGTGTATTGTGGAGGGCTGAAACTTGCAAGCATTTATTGGGCGAGAGCACTGGAGGGCTACTGCTGAGCCACTACTGAGCTCTTCTGCCTGTCAGGAGAGTTTTTGTTGTAATACACTATTTGACATTTACAACTCACCTGTCTCATTGCAAACTTACTTAAAAATGAGGAAAACTGCTGGACCTTTCTGGCTGGTGTTGTGTAAATGTTAGTGACTGGAGGTTCTCTTTGAGTATTTGCTCTCTTTAAAAAGCAAATTTTAAGACACATTTCCTTTCTCCATCTCTCAGCTGATTATGTGATCTTCTCTTCCACTTTCACTTGTAACAGTTCCAAGCATCTTTTTTCCTCCATAAAATCACAGGCTCGAGTACTTGTACATTTGTTTCCTTAGGACTTCAGCATACCTACCTGCCTATTGAAACTATTATTTTTACTGACTTTTAGAAAATACCTGCAATTGTCACCAAGTAGGTAAGAGAATCATAGAATTATAGAATGACTTGGGTTGAAATGGACCT
Organism: Eulacestoma nigropectus; assembly: GCA_013397775.1. Lineage (NCBI taxonomy): Eukaryota > Metazoa > Chordata > Aves > Passeriformes > Eulacestoma > Eulacestoma nigropectus. The sequence continues at coordinate 601,071 of VZTE01005072.1, read as the reverse complement.
TAAAGATCATCTAGTTCCAATGTGCCTGCCATGGGCAGGGACACTTTCCACTAGACCACGTTGTTCAGAGCTTCATCCAACAATTGCAGGGATGGGACATCCACAACTTTGGGAAACCTGTGCCAGTGCCTCATTACTCTCACAGTAAAGAGTTTCTTCCTAATATCTAATCTAAATCTACCCTCCTTCAGCTTAAGGCCATTCACTTTTGTCCTATTGCTACGTGTCCTTGTGAAAAGTCCCTCTCCATCTCTCTTGTAGCCCCCTTTGGTACTGAAAGGCTTTTGCAAGGTCTCCCCAGAGCCTTCTCTTCTCTGGGCTGAACAGCTCCAACTCTTCTTAGCCTGTCTTCATAGTAGAGGTGCTCCAGCCCTCTTCTCAGCTTCATGTCTCTCCTCTGAACTTGTTCCAACAGGTCAACATCTTTTCTATGTTGGGGGCCCTAGAGCTGGATGGAGCACTCCAGGTGGGGTCTCATGAGAGCTGAGTTGATGGCAAGAATCACCTCCCTCAGCTCCTGGCGATGCTGTTTTTGATGTAGCCCAGGACATGATTGGCCCCCAGCCTCTCACCACAAGCACCCCCAAGTCCTTCTCTTCATGATCCATTCTCCACCCAGCTGGTACTTGGGATTGCCCCAACCCAGGTGTAGGACTTTGTATTTAGCCTCATTGAACTTCATGAGATTCACACAGCCCCACCTCTTCAGCCTGTCCAGGTCCCTCTGAATGGCATCTCTTCCCTCCAGTGTGTTGATAGCACCACACAGCCTGGCGTCAGTGGCAGACTTGCTGAGGGTGCCCTCGATCCCACTGTCCATGTCACTGACAGAGATTTTAGACAGTGACAGTCCCAGTACTGGGCTCTGAGGAACAGCAGTTGCCACTGGTCTCCACTTGAGCTATTGCCTGCATCTCTTTAAGTGAGACCATCCAGCCAATTTCTTACCCACCAACTGTTCCATCTGCACATCCATGTGTCTCCAGTTTAGAGACAAGGATGTTATGCAGGATATTGTCAAACGCTTTGCACAAGTCCAGGTAGATGGCATCTGTTGCTCTTTCCCCATCCACCACTGCAGTAACCTCATCATAGAAGGCTACCGAATTTGTCAGACACAGTTTGCCTTCAGTGAAACCAGGTTGGCTGTCATTGATCACCTCATTATTTAGATGGTGTACTGCTAACAAGAATAAAGTGTTGAAATGCACTACCTAAAAAGGAAAGAGTACAACCAGCCTTGTGGATGGATAACTTTTAAAAGTGAAATTTAGAGCATTTATGGCATTAGTATCTATGCTCTTGTTCACTGGTCCCTTTCTGACCATCACATCACAGTGACTGTATCCATCACTCTGACTTCTGCTTATTGCATTTACACATTTGCATGCATTAAGTATCCATAAGTAAGCAACAACTTTGACAACTGTGCAGTCTGACCACTTACTGCTGAATAATGGCTTATGGAGAAACCTGACAGGAAATGTAAAATGAAGACAGTGCTCTTCACCCTTCTTGTCTTGGTCTCTTGCAATCTTAAGCAGTAATCTTAAGCAACCTTGATACTTCGAGACCTTTCTTGAATCTAAGCATAGAAGTACCTTTGGATTTTATCCTCCTTTCACCTATTAAATATGCTTCACACCTGTGGTTAGAAAAACTTCAGAATGCCAGCTTAAATATATTCAAAGCCAATTTGAGCCACTTCTTGTGCCAATACTCTCCTTTTCCCCAAATAATTTTGTTCTTCCCCTGATGTTTAGCCCTTATCAATTTATAGACAGTGAACATGCTCTCTCCAGTCTTTGCTTTGCTAAGCTAAACAGCTCCAATCCTTCAGTCCTTTCAGCTCAGGCAGGCCTCACTCTATTCCTTCACCATATCTGTTTAAAATTTAATTTTTGCCGAGAACCAAACACAAGAGTTCATTGGCATCCTTGTGCAGTGCTATTTTCTTGCTGTTACTCATAGACTTTCATTTGTGGTTGCTTTACGTAGAGGACAGCTAAGACATTTTTGTGTCTGAAGAATCCTACAAAGTTTAGCCCTGACACTATCAGCCTTCTGTGTTAACAAACAGAAAAGCACTAACTCCTCCAAATCATCTTTTCCTGCTATGGGGCATTTCTGCAGATGAACAAGCACTACAAGTGTTGGTGTCAGTAACATGCTCTTGCATTCATTATGTGTGCTGCTCATTCATGGGCACTTCAGAGCATCTGCACTGTGCTGCTCATATGTGAATTTTATTGGCTCTCTCCTGGTTTGGGAGCCCAGATATAGCCCTTGTCACAAGTTCTAGCTGTTGTGCACAGTCTTTTGATCTGGAAAGGGTCTGGAGATGTGCTGCTTCTATGGCAGTTTCTGTCTTATACGTGACCTCTGGCTCAGGATCTTCCTGATAGCAGCACAGGAGCCTGCTGCCAAGCCATCTGGTTCAATCTTCTTGGACCATCTCTCAGTGGGACCCTTCTGGTGAGCTGTACTGCAGAGTGAACTCTGGTTAAGGATGGTGCCTTGCACAGTAACTGCTCTTCCTCATCCTGTCCTCGACTGCTGCTTCCCTGAATGTACATGTTATTGTCAAACGCTTTGCTTTGCCCTCCTGCATGTGCATAGGCTGGGCCAAAGTCCAGTTGCAGGTGCATGGCAGAACACTCACTGCCGCTCTTTGCAAATGACTTACTAGGTGACATAAGAGATATCTTAAAGGTCCCAAGATGTTTGTAGACAATATCAACCAATCAACCAGAGTAGGTATCAGACATTTGCTTTCTGAAAAATGGATCTCTCTCTCTCTGAGCATCAATAGCAGGAATAGAAAGAAGGTAATAAAAGAAAGCTCCACGGAGACCTTGTTTCAGTCTTCAAGTATGTAAAGGAGGTTACGTGAAAGATGAGGTCAGACATTTTAGTAGGGACTGTAGCGATAGTGCAAATGTTAGCAGTTTTAAACTAGAAGAGTGTAGATTCAGACCAGATATAAGGAAGATATTTTTTATGTTGAGGATAGTGAAACACCTGAACAGGTTGCACAGAGAAGTCATAGATGCTCCATCACTGGAAACATTCAAGGTCAGATTGGAAGGGGCTCTGAGAAACCTGATCGAATTGAAGATGTCCCTACTTATTGCAGGGAAGGTTGGACTAGATGAACTTTAAAGGTCCTTTCCCACTCAAACTCATCTATGATGTTGTGATTTTATGATTTTATGATTGTAGAATAGAAAGCATGTTTCCTTCAGTTGAGTGTTGACAGGACTCTGTGTAACTCTGGTGGATTACTAAATACACTCTTTTTGGAAAGGTGGGAATGCTGTGTTACAGATAATTCAATATCTAATTCTAAAAGCTAAAGCCTGTATTTATTACCTTTGATTTCATGTATAGCCATCTGTCACCAGTTCTTTAAAACTTGTTTTTCGCAATGAGATATTCCCACCCTGCAAATCTTTCTGCTGTTATGTTACACTGAATTAGAACAAGTGATAGGTTGGCTGTTTCTGTGTAATTTGGCCTGTGGGTGTTCAGTGTACATATATACAAGAGCAATTTGGTTAATGACTCATGCTTACTGCCCTTGTCTTTGACTATGCTGTTGCCCCAAGCAGATGGAGATCATCATGAGTACTGTTTCAGAAAAAGATCCACCACCAGAGCTGCAGTAGTGGAAAAGGTTTATTCAAGTATTTATGTCCCAAATCCTGGAGTTTTATTTGCCATATCTTACTGGCACATTAGCTACTGCAATTGTTAAGCTTCTCTCTTAAGACATATTGAGAGAAAACTACATCCAAAAAGGTCCTGAAGAAAGTCCTATAAACTGGAAATTCTATAAAAGCTTAGATAAGTTTTTACCTGTAGAATATTTTTAAGGTTCCTTTATTCCAAGTGAGTGCTACATGATGATGATGATGATATAATTTTTATTGTGGAGACATGCAGAGTAGCCTCAAACCTTTATAGAGTTGTTCTTAGTTTGTGCATAATTAGAGATTTCTCTGATCAGTATTTTCTCCAAAATACTGATTATCATACTACCTACCCTCTCCTTTTATTGAAGGAAACAGCATACAATTCCTGAGTTTCATGTGACAAATAAATGCAAGTGTGTTTTGAAAAGAGAAATGTTGTCCCAACTTAACTTTCCATTCTTTTACGCTGTTTTGAGAATGAATTAACATGCTTCAGATCACGAAAACTAACAAAAATCATGGTGGCAGAGTAGCAGCAGTGTTTGAAGTAAAGCTGTTTAGCACTTCCCGTCATGGTACAATGCCCTTGTCTTATAAACTAAAACTACAGAGGGAGTAGCTGCACAGAAGGAAAATAAAATGTGCCCATGGAAAATTGAAATATGCATTGTAACTTGGCAGGGTTTATTTGTTTGTCTTTTATTGGTGGGTAATCTCTCAATTACTAGAACATACTTTCTGTCTCCAGCTGTGCCTCACCTTGTTTTGGCATGACCGTAATTAACATAGTTAATTACACAGTTCTGAGTTGAAGTTAAGTACTTAGGTCACATTCAGTCACTGTCTTCACTTTCACCTCTTGAATACATTATTAGGGCAATAGATTATAAATACAACTTTTATCTGCATGCTTTCTCTTTATAAAATTAATTTGGTATTTGTATATTTGTCTCATTTGAAGCTGTATTTATAGTAAATTGATCTTTCTTTTCATGTCAGTTTCTGATTATTCTCTTGTTATTGGATACTGCTGTACTGTTGGCATGTGAATTAAAGTCAGCCACAGTCTTCAGTTTCTTCACCAGAGACGCTGTTTAGCAGAAAAGATGATCAGGAGAGGAGCGGGGGAAAAGAGGTGTTTTGGTATGCAGTGGTAAAATCAGTTAAGTGTGAAGAATGGACTACTGTCTTAGCCCACTCATGAAAGGTGCAGGCAGCATTGAGCTTATGAGGTAAATTCCTGTAAACCTGACATTTTGACATCCAACACTCATTCAAGGCCAGATAGGCTGACCCAATGATCAAATTAGGTCTGCTGATTTAATTTGTAATGCACCAGGGGCCTGGGTGTTACCCCATGCCATTGGCTCCAGGGGAGGTTTGTCACATGATTTCAAAGCAAGTTCAAACTCTGCTTTGGGCTGATGGAGAAGTGTGTCAGACCAGAGAGATCCTGACAACCCTTCACAGGTTGTCACTTTTCCCGTACCCTGTTTCTCTAAGTCCTGGTCCACAGGCACCACATCTTGGTAATGCTTTTTACCATTTATTACCAAGATGTTGCCTTAAAGCTCGTCACAATCTGGTGCAATTAAAGGGTTGGATCCTCCTGTCATTCAGCTCTGTGGGAAGTGTGATATTTCCTCGTTTCGCACTAAGCTTAGTCACTCCTCAGACAGACAGGGAAAAGGGACATATGTTCAGCTCTGTGTACCTGAGATAGCAGCCAGGGCTCCTAAGAGTCAGAGGCACAGATGGGCTCAGCCTCTGATGCTCTGTTCTGTCCTCTGAATGAGCTGAGTGTCCACAGCATGTGCTTTGGGATGGAGGGCAGGACATAAGTCAGCCCTGAGTCCAGCCTACTGTGGCCATTATTGTGTTCTTGCTTGCACATGGAAACAAAGAGCCTAAGCTGTTGAGAGTTGCAGCATTGTATTAGTTTCTCCAACTCCAACCATTAACTTTTTACGTATTTCTCCATCACTGCTCAGAAGCCTGGCCAAAAATAGGAGTGCCCAGTGCACTACATTTTCTCTCTGTACTGCTCTATCTTCATGTGATGGTCCAAAGGAAAGGCAGATAATGGTGAATTGCTTCAGGGTTAGGTCTTCCACTGTTTTCCTTTCTCTTTGCTAGAGGCTGCTGTATATTGCACTGTGGGTCTTGCTTGGGAGTACTCTTGAGGTGGGTTCTGTGCACACGAGGCAGAGTCCTGCTGCCTGAACTACCACATCCTTAGACTTTCCCTGTTGGCAGAATGGGTCAGTGTTGTTGGGACCAGGCTCCATTTGATGAGAGCAGATCTTTGAACCTACCTCTTCCTAAATGTCTTCTCACAACAGCTGTAGTGAAATGTAGCTTTAATAAGCAATGCGGCAACTGTTGGGTTTTTAAGCCAGGTTTTAGAAGAGCTTTGTTTCAGTTGCAAAGGGTGGGTGCAAATGTCATACTTAATGACTGTGATGTACAAATGATAACACAGAGCTGTGACTGAATACAGAGAGCTCTCACAAGAGAAATGAACCGAAAACTGTTGAATCTGCCTGAGAATCCTGGGGTTCAGTGTAGCTGACAGATACAGCTTCCTCTGAGACAGAACTCAAAGCCTTGTTCAGAAACATTGACCAAGTGATTACAGAACATATCCTTGGATGTGACTGACCTATGTACAAGCAAAACATTTATGGCTGCTGCTGTACATGTAAAGGTTGAAATGCCTTTGTCCAAGGGTGTTATAAGACTTTTAAGCTATAGATAGTATTGCCATTCAGGATGGAGGGATTTTTGTGAAAATCTCACACCTGTCTTAGAGGTCTGATGATCAGTGTCATGTCCCAGCTCACAAAATTATTCTGCTCTAAATCTCATCACAGATTTTTCAAAGATGACTTTCTAAAACAGTTGTTGTTGTGTTGTCATAACTCATTAGCCTGAGTAAGTGTATAGCACATGACTCTGCCAGGTTTGTCATGGACTTCAGGTATTTATGAGGGTCAGACTTCCAATATCTGTATTTATATTTTTTAACTTACTCTTCTTTCTCTTTTCCTGAAGCTTTTGAAGCCAATGGGACTATTGACTTTCTGAAATACCTAATAAATGTATATGCTACAAAAAATATTAGGCTGTGATTCAATGCTGTGGGTAGACAGTATAACTTATCCAAAGATAATCAACTGAAAAAATGATGGGAATGCCCATTATTTTAGGATGGCTAGTGAGCCTATTAGGAAGCAGTTCAAGAGAGGAGAGGTGGGAGAGATTGACTCAGTTTAGTTTTACCAGAGTCTTCCTTATCCAAGCTAGAAATGATTGACAGCAGCTGTTCCATCTTGTTCTTGTGATCACACAACCAGAAAGAAAAGCTCAGGCTTTGTTGCTTTCATCACACTATGTGGACTCTTGGGGCTTTTCAGAAGTTGCCTACAGAGGCAGACCTTGAGAAGCATGGCAGAATCCACTCAGAAAATTACTGCAGAAAGAACAAGCACATCTCTCTCATCTTGGGCCTGGTCCCTGACAACTTGTGATCTATTTGCTGCATGCTTCTTGCGGTGGATATGTGGCTGCAGTTCTCCCAAGCACGTTTCTGAGCTTAGGGAGAGGATGATTTAAAGTCAGAATATCTAAATCAATGCTGGGTATTGATTGCTACATGATGTGCTTTATACCAGTGGGACTTCACATGTGAAAGTGGTTTGATGTGTCATTAGATGCTTCCGCTGCAAAAAATATTTGCAATTAAGAGACCAGATTTTCAAATTCTTTTCCCCAGCAACTCTGTAAGGTCTTCGTTCAGAGTAATTTTGGATCCTCAAACTTTCCCTTACAGATACCAATTATGTTTAGTTGCTTAAGGAGTGAAGGAGGATTTAATCAGAAATATTTCCCTTTTTATGTTATCAAAAGTACCTCTATAAAAGATGTGTGCTTACATTTTCTAGTGAAAATATTTCTCTTGTTGTGTGTGATACTAAGAAAGTCAACCTTTGTCTTGTTTAACTGTGAAAAATGCTGCTAGGATGCAAACACGGAAACTATGTGGATCTTGTTACCACAGATGGTGGCTTATACCTGGGATTCCCAGCTGTGGAAAACCAGTTATCTCAAAGCTGGCAGCTAAGTAGGCAGCTGGTCTTCAGAAAAATACAGAGCTGGTGCAGCTCGTGTGGTAATGGCATCCAGACTCAAACAGAAGGGACCACTCCTGTGCACTGCTTGCAGACTGGAATGATCTAATTTTCACAGTCCGTAAGCATCAGCTGAAAAATACAGCTAGTGGATAAGCCCTCTGCAACTTACAATCACTTGTCTGCCTCAAATTCAGTGGGGAAGAAAAAAAAAAAAAGGACAGCAAATGTCCCCACACCTTCTAAAGGAGTAGAGGTATCTGGAAACTTGACTGAATCACTAGCATGGTAGGACCAGCCAATAGAGCTAGCGAGAAAGTGAGTTGGCTTATGTTTTCATTTGGAGACCTTGCAGCCTGGGAAGGAGGCTTTGGTGCTGCCCTCGCCTGCAGACCTGGGTGGCTTCATAAAGCAATCAGGGCTGCTGCCTGACAGGGACTGAGAGCAGCCCTCTGGGTACCTGGTTGTCCCAGGCACTGGCACACCCAGTCTTTTTGCAGACTGGGCTGTGGGTAAGGGCATGTACCAAGGAAAGCCTTGTGCCACTGCCTCCTCTTGCAATTGCTCTTATCCCATTGGGATATGGCTTGATTCTGTCACTGCATCTCAGCCACACTGGCTATGTGTTTCCCTGCAGTAGTTGTCTGAGACGAAGTGAATATAATTCAATAATTACTGCAGCTATTTAAGATGCTTGGAGAGTAGAAAAGGAAAGTTAAGAGGTGAAGAGATTTCTTTTTAGAAGATTTATAATTGTGGGGTTTTTCTCTCTATTTTTTCTACCATATGAAGATATGAAGAAGCAGAAGAGAGTCTAGCTCAGGCTGTGATAAAGAGGTATTTGTTTCCTCACCCAGCAATGTTGATTAAGCTGGAAACAGTGAAGTGTTTTTGTTTGGAACACTGCTGTTCCAAATCAGTGCCACCTGCCAAAGGAATGGACTCTGATAGATTCCTATAACACCATAAGACACCAGTGTTATATTGGTTCTGTAGCCTTTTCTGTTGAAAAATCATCACCAAGGTGAATGTTTCTCATTGGCAGAGAAAATAGGCAGATACTCTCCCGTGTTGTGAGGCCAGATAGGCTGAAGTAGAAATTGCAGACTTAGTGTAAAGAGGATGCAGTTACTTGGACCAAAATGCTGCAGCTGTGTAATGCAGGCTGTAGGGTGCAACATGCTGGACAGTGATGTGGTGGCCTTGACTGAGCACTGTGAGCACCTGCTAGACATCAAACTGTGTGTGGAAGTCCTGCCAATCAAAGTAAAAGTCTATTCTGATCTCTATTAGATTTGGAGTTTAATTTACTGCAGTAAGGGATAGTAGGAGTGGGTCTTTCAAAACCCGTTATACTTAAATCCTGAACATTGTTACCAAAAATGTTCCCCCATCCACAGGTGGTTGGGTTGGATGTTTGCATTGCTTCACTCTGCAGCTCATAAATTCAAATTGCTATTTAGACTATGTTCTTCCCCAGGGAAAGATGTTTTTGAAGACTTGTCTTTTTAAAGCACTGACCTGACATAACTCTGCAGCTGTGCTGACAATTCTCAGTAAAATTCATACTGATGGAACATATTACATGGTACTAGGTGGCTTTTTTTTTTCCTTGATTAATGCATTTATTTGAAAGTGATTTTCACTTGGGACTGGACAAATAAAATTATGTTAGCCAAACCTTTCTTAGAAGGAACAAAACTTTTCAAACAGGTTTTGCAGGTGACCTATATTAAAACAAATAGATTCAAATAGGGTTAATTATTCAGAACATACATATTTATCTCCACTATCTAGAAAGCAGAACAGAAACTAAAGACCCTGTAGAAAAATACAAAGCATGGTAGAGAACGATCTGAAAACTGTTTACACTGTAATGTTAAAAAAAACAAAGGAAGTATTGCTGCAGGCTATAGAACAAATACAGAATTTATGGAGAGGTTTTAAAAAGCAGGAAGCTACTGGAGATTAAGTTTCTGTAAAACCAAGTTCCTGGTACGACCTATTAAGAAACTCACTGAGAGAGCTGAGTGTGGCTGGAAAATCGCTGCTTGTTGTTCTCCCTGGGTTGTCTCCAGGTCAGAGCACATTTCCTGAACTCATGAGGTCTATGCCCTGTACCCTGACCTGCTGGACTGCCGAATCTCCATTTCCTATTCTGTTGTCTGACCAGATTCAAAAGGAGCCACGAAGGAAACATAGCAGCTCTTGGGACTCCAGGGCATTCAGTTGCTACAGTCTGCTTTCCCTCTTTTGCCGTCATCTTAGGAAATGTTCAAACTGAAAATAAAGCTCCTAAACTCTTGGGGCTGTTTGGAAATACAGGTGCTGATGTTCTTGGTGCTTTTTTTACTCTAACACCTTCAGATCACACGGAATTTCTAAGAGTTTGCTCTTGTTCAGGCCAAAAGCAGAATCTGAGATTCAGATTTCCTCTGAGCCAGAGATATCTGGTTGCAGACAAATCTGCTTAACATCTTGTGCGTTGGAATGGAAAGTGAGACTATTTTCCCTACAAATGGCTTTGCTTATTATTCTGTGCCCCAAATCTATTTCTGCCAGTGTAAAATGGTCAAAAAAACGTAGAAGCATTTCCTCTCATTTTGCACAGAATGGAGTTGGCAAGAAAAGTTCAGAGCAAAGAAGAGTCTGTAGATCCATTTCACTTCCTTTGTTCTACCTCTCTTTAGGTTGGAGTGCAATTGATCCAATATCTTTTGTCTTTAGTCTGTGTGGTTTTTTTAAACCAAGAATATGCTTCTATTTATCCTTAAGTATACTTTCATGCAGTTTGGGTACTCTGATTTTTTGGTCCATGCTGCGAAGCTGTTGCAGGGAGCCAAGTTTCTATTCCATGGTGAAATAGTCTCCTGCAGCTTTTGCTAAACATTTGCTCATATCCTGAACACATTTCTTCCACCACATACTATTCTTAGTATCATTGTTCTGTGATAACATCCCCTTACTTTAAGCCATTTTCTCACTAGGGAAAACAGAGCGGAGTGATCTGAATGCCTCTGATGAGTTTCCTCATGGATGTAGATGTCTCCAGGTGTATCCTTTCTGCAGGGGAATGCTGTGCTTTGCAGGGAGCATACCACTCTAGTCCATTCTGCAGTCAAAAGTGGGGATGAATATGGCTGGTGACAGTAGGCAGGTCTTCTCTTCCTTGAGACTAAGGAATAGGTGCTTTTCCCAGGGCTCAGTACCTGTATCTGCTAACTTGCATTGTGGGAAGCGATAACCACTGTGCAGAGAGGTGAAAGAGGGATGGCCTTTTGTGTTTGCATTGGCACACTTCAGCCAGATTAATAAATAGCAGTCATACAGCCTGCCTGTATAAGACATGCTTGAAGCACTTTCTATCTAATTTTCACTCCTACACAGAAACCAGTAACCTCACAGTCCTTGTATATGTAACATGGCCTGGGAGAGGAAGGATCTAGTGCATGAAATGTAGCTCTCTCACAGCAGTGGGTGATACATAGAGAAAATACTAGAATGCAATTGCTCACTAGTTGGAAAGCAGTATGAGTAGGTTAGCTGCTGAGAGAGGGCTGCAGACAGAAGTTCCGAGAAAGAATGAGGATGGAGTCGTCTAAAGACGCTGCAGCCCTTTTAGCAAAAGCTGGGAGGAGGCCTGCAATAGAAAAAGGAGTGATGATTATGCTGCTGATGAAAAGCTAATAGACACACTTGTGCATTAGTGCATATGGATAGTAAAAAACCCTGTTTTCTGCATAATGCGGTGGTGAACTGATGGGACTCCAGCCCTACTATTTTTTCCCAATTTTGTCACATTTGAAAGCTTCAAACATGGTTCAAATTGCCAAAATGTTGTGAAACTGGTTTTAAGCCACTGAGAGATCAAGGAGGGGGAAAAAGTTCAGAAATGCTAAGATTTTAGTAGTGTTTTAATGTCTGTAGGGTGTAGTATAGTTGACTTTTCCAACTACTTCATGATAACCATAAGGACTGGAATTGTTTTATTTCTTATCAGAAGCGTGGAAAGGGTGAGGCTGGAAGGGACTACAGTGGGTCATCTTGTCCAACCTCTCTGCTCAAGCCAGGTCATCCTATAGCACATGGCACAGGATTGTGTCTGTATGTTTCTTGAATATCTCCAGTGACAGAGACTCCACATCTCTGAGCAGCCTGTTCCAGTGCTTGGTCATTCACACAGTAAAGAAGTTCTTCCCCAAGTTCAGGTGAAACGTCTGTGTATCAGTTTCTGCCCATTGCTTCAAGCTGCCTGTAGAAATCCTCATCCACTTCTTCCTGATCAGGTGGCCTGTAGCAAACGTCTACAACAATGTCACTCTAGTCTGCTCTTCTATCCTGACCCATAAGCTCTTGATTCTCTCATCATCCACCCAGATAGAGCTTGATGTATTCCAAGTGTTTTCTCACATAGAGGGAAGCTCCACCAATGCACCTTCCTGGTCTCTTTCATAAGCAACGTGTGGCCCTTCATGACAACATTTCAGTCATGCGAGGTATCCCACCATGTCTTTGTAACTTGTCACTGCCAAGCCTGTCTATGTCCACATCCGCCTTCAAATCTAGTTTAAAGCTCTCTCAGTGAGCCCTGCTAAATCCTGAGCTAAGATTCCCTCCTTAAGGCAGGTGGACCCCATTTATTGTCGGCAGGCTCAGTGTCATATAAACTGACCTGTGGTAAAACCCTCAGAACTCTGCTGGTAGCTCCAGTTTCAAAGCCAGGTGTTCATCTGCCTGGTTTTCCAGTTTCTTGCCCCATCAATCCCTGAAAATGGCAGGATAGAAGAGAATACAACTGGTGCTCCAGAGCCCTTGACCAGCTGCTCCCAAGGCCCTGAGGTCCCTTTTGATCATCTGCTCCCTTGTTGTTGGGACTTGCACATCACCCACCTGGAAAACCAGCAGTGGGTAATCATCAGTGGGCTGTACCAGGCTGGGAGGTTTCTCGGTGATGTCCCTTACCCAGGCCCCAGAGAGGCAACACACCTCCCTATGGACTGGATCCAGTTGGCATATCAGGCCCTTCATTCCTCTCAAAAGAGAGTCACCAATGACTGCTACCCTTCTTTTTCTTAACTGAGGAGGTTGTGGTGTGGGGGGCAAGCTGCTCTGCCACAGGCAGCCTCATCAACCTGGATGGACCTTCACCCACATTCTCATTTCTCCAGTCCTCATTTCCCTGGTTCTCAGGTTCCAGGGCCTCGTATCTATTGCGTTATGGGCATTTGAGGAGGTGAGAGAGGTCAAGAAGGGTTTCACCCGCCACCCCAAGCAGAAACCCATTTTCACTCCCCTCCATCCCAAGGGTCCCTTCCTTCTGGCTGGTGGTGAGAGGGTAGGGGGTCCATTGCTTCTTGTGAATTGGATGTCAGGTCTGTTCGTCTGAGGCATGGCAGAGCGTAGCTCCACCAGCCAATCTCTTCGTCAGAGTCCCTCATACTTCTTAGTCTTTTTACTTCATGTGTCAGCTCTGCCACTAGGCGGAGCAGATCTTCGCACCTCACACAGCTGTTCTCCCTGCTGCCCTGCGACAGCAGCACCAGGCTCTGACACTCCCTGCAGCCTGAAATCTGGACCACTGAAAGCTTTTGTGGGTGCTCCATCTGGGTCACCACATGCTTTGTGGTGCACACAGAGGAAGTAGCTTTTTTCCAAGTGGATACCATACCTGAGCTCTGTTGGTGAGGATGCTGCCCACCAGCTGAGCTAAGTGCTTGAGCTGGCAGTGCCTCAGTGCCTGTCCTGCTCACACTGCCTGCACAAACAGCCACCCCATGTCCTGGCTGATGCACCATGCCCTCTTTGCCCACTTTATTCATTTGGTGTGGTCCCAGTGTGTGGTAGGACTGATGAATGTTGACTGAATCTGAAAAAAGTGGCAGGCTGATTTTAGTCAATGGTCAAAGAGTTCTGACAATTTATTACTTTTATAACCATTCTAAGCAAAGACATTATGAACAAAAACTCTTTTGCACAACTTTCTAAAGGATTTAGAAGAGATGAAAAAAAAATTTGTGCTATTTCTTCAATAAATTGCTCATATCCTTCCCACAAAATGTGTCCTTGCAGTTGCATTCTTTCAATTAGCAGTACCTTAGCCTTTAAAACTTTTTGAACACGTATGAGTAGGTCCTTGCAAGTCAGACTCTTTTCATTCCCTGTCTTGCGGACACACTCAGGGTCACACACGAAAACCTGTGGGCTCTTGTGGCTGTCTTGCCTGTCCAAACACAAATGTGTGTGGCTTTTCTCATGACAACTGAGTAAGTAATTAGAATGTATTTTCATTTTGGGTATGGGTAGCATTTTAGGAGCTCCATGTGGATGTGAAAGCCCAGTCTCAAGAAGTGAGGTGGAAACTTTTGAGTCATGTTGTTTGCTAAATGTATTTCACATCCTTACATTTGAATTAAGGTTCTTTTAAAATTCAGAAGGAATTTTTATCTGATTATGAATTTATTGGAGCCTTAATTTTTGTGTTCCTAGAAAGCAAAAACTTTGAACTTCTTTCAGTACAAAAAAAAAACCTGTAAAAACCTCAGTGGGAAAAAAAAAAGTAAATCAGGCTACCGGGTCATCACAGTATTTTTATAAAATTTTGAATATTTCATGCATAGAAGTGAAAGTCACTTGATATCATGCTTTTGAAAAGAAAATTGCTCTGCAGTATTTTGCAATCATCAACACTGACAGCAGCATTTTCTCAGAGAACGGGCTTTTATCAGCTGTGAGGTGGTAAGAGCGCACAGCTGGCTTACAATAAAACAGACATAGTGTGAGTCTTTATGGTACTTGTACTGCCTGAGATGTAGCAATGATTTTTTAAAGTCCATTCCTTCTGTTTGCATCACAGAATCACAGAATCAAAGCACTCTGTTTCTTTTAACTTAAAATTGATAAATAAGCTTTACATTTCTGTTGGCTAATTCTTATTCAGTGAAGGTCAGTCATACTTCCTTCCAGAAATTCTACAGAAATAGGGTCTGGTTCCTACTGCTAGCCATGTAGGATTTTGTGTAGGCCCAGTTACCTATTTGTGATCTAAGTGTAAGTAAGAAAATACCTAAGAATGTGACATAATGCACAAGACACTGGCACTGCCAGATAAATGCGAAGTACTGGTCTGAATAATTCTGCTCTCTCAGAATCAGAACTAGTGGGGTTTTTGTTGCTTTTGGGAGAGGACTTACTTCAAGAAGGAAGTCTTACTGTGGCCTGTCAGCAATACATTAAGATCACAGAATCACAGAATTAACTGAGTTGAAAAAGACCTTTGAGATCCTCGAGTCCAACCTATGACCTAACACCACTGTATGAACCAGACCATGGCACTAAATGCTGCATCCAGTCTTTCCTTAAACGCCTTCAGGGATGGTGACTCCACCACCTCCCTGGGCAGCCCATTCCAATGTCCAGTCACTCCTGTGAAGAACTTCTTCCTTATGTCCAGCCTAAACTTCCCCTGGCACAGTGTAAGGCTGTGTCCTCTTCTCTTGTCACTGGTTACTGGGAGAAGAGACCGACCTTACCCAGCTACAGCCTCTTCTCAGGAAGCTGAGAAGTGGTTGTGAAGGTGAGAAGACTCACCCCTGAATCTTCTCCAGGTTAAATACCCCCAGCTCGCTCAGCCGCTCCCCAGAGGGCTTGTGCTCTGGACCCTTCACGAGCCTTGTTGTCCTTCCCTGGACATGCTCCAGCGTCTCAACATCCTTCCTAAACTGAGGGGCCCAGAACTGGACATAGAAGTCTAAGCGTGGTCTCACCAGTGCCGAGTACAGGGGGAGAATCACTGCCCTGGTCCTGCTGGCCACACTACTCGTGATACAGGTCAAGATGCCATTGACCTTCTTGGCTACCTGGGCACACTCCTGGCTCATGTTCAGTCTGCCCTCAATCAGTACCCCCAGGCGCCTTTCTGCCTGGCCGCTTTCCAGCTACTCTGTCTCCAGCCTGTAGTGCTGCCTGGGGTTGCTGTGACCCAAGGGAAGGACCCAATGTCTTGCTAAACCTCCTTGTATCATTGGGTTTGGCCCATTGATCCAGTCTGTCGAGGTCCCTCTGCAGACCCCTCCTACCCTTCAGCAGATTGACTGTCACACTCAACTTGGTGTCATCGGCAAGTTTGCTAATGGTAGACTGATCCTTGGGGGACACCACTGGTGACTGGCCACCAATTGGATGCAACACCATTCACCACCGCTCTCTGGTCCTAGGCATCCAGACAGTTCTTAACCCAGCAAAGAGTGCACCTGTCCAAGCTGTGGGCTGCCAGCTTTTCCAGGAGTGTGCAGTGGGAGATGGTGTCAAAGGCTTTTCTGAAGTCCAGGTAGACAACACCCACAGCCTTTCCCTCATCCACTGGGTGGGTCACCTGGTCGTAGAACGGGATCAGGTTGGTCAGGCAGGACCTGTCCCTCCTAAATCCGTGCTGGCTGGGTCTGATCTCTTGGCTGTCCTGTAGGTGCCGTGTGATCACACTCGAGATAATCTGTTCCATAACCTTGCAGGGCACTAAGGTCAGGCTGACAGGCCTGTAGTTTCCCCAGTCCTCCTTTTGGCCCTCCTTATGGGTGACTGTCACACTGGCCAGTTTCCAGTCATCTGGGACCTCCCTGGTTAGCCAGGACTGATGATAAATGATGCAGACCAGCTTAGTGAGATGTTTTGCCCATTTCCTCATCACCCTAGGATGGATCCCATCTGGTCCCACAGGCTTGTGAGCATCTAAGTGGCTCAGCAGGTCACTAACTGCTTTCTCCTGGATTGCAAGGGGGACTGTTCGGCTCCCTGTCCCCATCTACCATCTCAGGGGACCAGTTGTTCTCATTTCCTCTGGTATTTTCACTGTTCTATGTCTGTCAAGTTTGGTAAAATCTGATGTAGTGTCCAGCACTTTCGGTTCATTTCTGAAACCTGGTGACCACTTTAGCTCTGCCTCTTTTCCTAGCACTGGGAGCTTGTGTACTGTGCATCCTTCCCACCCCTGCACTCCAGCAGATGGGGAAGCAAAAATGCTTTCTCACTGCTACTTGCTGTAGAAGGAAGGCTGGTGGTAAAGGTCTATTCAGTGATTTTTCAGGAACTTAACTGAAGGTTTTCCTCAGTACAAATTGAGGAACAGCTGATGCCCGTGGTGACATGAGTGCAAGCCAACTCCTGTATAGAAAGGAATATAGGAGCAAACTTGTATCCATGTGAAATCCTATGCAGTAGTCACTCTAAACGTCCAGATATCTTTATTGGTTTTGTTAATTTTTGGTTTTGTAAACAACCACAGGATAGGCCACAGTTTCATTACCCTGTGCTGTGTGCAAGACAAAAGTAGGAATAAGGAGGTTGACACACGTAAGAAAGACACTGGTTCGATACGACTAAGACATCAGAAATAATGGTGTAAGTCCTGGAGTGAGCTGTTAGTCAGAGCTGAATTAGTGGACAGAGGGCAAATGAGTTATTACTTCATGAATATTTCAAAATGGTTGATAAATTGCTCTTTTATTTAGCTCAACACTTGTATATAGTTTTGGAGAGAGGCTTTCCTTAAAACAGTAATGGTCAATAACAAACATCCCGAGTTTATTGCTGCATTTGGTTGATGAGGTTAAAAAGGCTGGTATCTCTGAGCAACATTGCTCTGAACCCGAACAGCAAAAACGCTTAAGTAAATGTGAGTAAATGATTATGTACAACAAACAATGTTCATCTCTCACTTCTTTAGTCACTTTACGCTCAGTAGCTCCATTTCAGGCGTACCGTCTTTTGTTACTTTTTGTCTGGTTAACTTTAGCTATATAATAAGTCTTTCTTCCTTAAGGTACTTGAAAATCAAGTGAAAGTTCTCTGTTCTTCCATCTAATATTTTTTTAAAAAGAGGAAAAGAAAGAAAAGTAGGTAGTTTATTCAGGACTTGAGTGTGTGTCACAGCATTTAATAGTCCAAAGTAACTAACTGATGTTCTGGAACTATTTTCAGAATTTTTCATGAAGAAAAAATCTTCAGAAAAGCTGTTGCCTCCTCCCTTTACTCTCTTTCTTTGTTGTATATTTGAGTACAAACTTGATCTCAAATTGTGTAACAAATACAATTGTGATGTATTCGTGGTGTAGTCAAATGCCCAGAATCTTCCTGAAATGACAACCCAGAGATTCATGCCTATTTTCCTTGTTTATTTAATGATAAAAGAAGAGTGATTGTCTTACAGTAGATTTTCTGATTTGCTGTGAATTACTAGGAAAGACACAACCTTGCCAGAGTTCACAGGTCAAGATACACATAAGAAAAATTTTCTTTACAGAAATTGTCCTATCACTAGATGTGTCTTAATAAAACCATCCTTTATTAGGTGAGATTTTCTGGATAATCATATGCAAGAGACATGCCTAAATCATAGAAAAATTAAATTGTTTGGATTGGAAAAGACTTTAAGATCATTGAATCCAGCTGTAAGTCTGGTACTGCCAAGTCCACTGCTATGCCATGTCCCCAGGTGCCACATCCACACGTCTTCTAAATACCTTCATGTATGCTGACTCAGCCACTTCCCTGGGTGATTTGTTCCAGTGGTTTATAGCCCTTTCTGTGAAATCTGATTTGGCTTTAAAAACTACACATTTAATGCATATAAATTGACCACGTAAAAACTGACACATTTAATGTGTTGATGATGATACATTATAAAGAGGGATTTTAAATGATCAGTTTTAGGAAAGATAAGCGAGTGATGTCCAGGACTTCTTATACCACTTGCAACTGCTCTTCATTTCCATTTGTTTGAGGAATCTGTTGCTGAAAGATTTCACTAGTGACAGCTGATACAGTGAAAACAAAGTAGTGGATGACAGTTTTTGGCTGGACCCACCCAGGGGCAGACAGAAGTGCTTCTTGACTGATCAGTGTGGGACCAGCAACCTCCATGCAGCTCTAATTTGGTATTAATTATGTGACTAGATAAATGGTTGTGATTTACCTTAAGAATTGTCAACTCATCCTAGCTGTGGATTTTGTATATGAGAATATTTATTTTAGCTATTCCCTCAATAACTTTCCCCTTCATTGGGACCTCTAAATATGACTTAGACAGAGGAAAATGTCTAAGGGGTGGTTTATTCATTCCAGCTCCTATTGCTAGTTCTCCTTGAATAGAAAGTCCTCCGTGGTTCTTGAAACCCCAGCTGGCCTTTAGACATCTCCTTCAGGGAAATCCTGACGGATCTTAAGATTATCCTTGAATTAAGGGGTGTGTCACTTGGATAGATAAGAACAAGGCTCTGAAACTGTGCTGCTCAAGGCCTGGATGCTCGGTGTCAATTATTTTCCTGAATGATTTGTGAACACTTGGCCTGAATCCCCTTTGTGTGCTCCATAATGCAACTCAGGTCAGCTGCAGATGTCTTGAAAATAAAGGTCAGGATAAAATAATAAAATAAATTAGAAAGACTATGGTACAGATGTGTAAACAAACAGAATAATAACAAATTTGAAGCCTTGAGTTTTATTTAACTATTCTCCAGAAACCTCATCTTACCCATGTTCTGTTCAGTGATTTTACTGACCCATAAAACAACCTTTTGTTGATAGTTTCATAGCCTAAAATATTAACAAAGAAATACAGAATTTCTTGGTAATGAGCAATTTAAAAATTCAAGAGATATCTGGATCTGGTGCTGGGTGATGTGGTTTAGTGGTTTAGAGGTTACAGTGGTAGTGCTGGGTTGACAATTGGACTGGATGATCTTGAAGGTCTCCTACAACCTTAATGATTCTATGATTCTGTTTATAAATAGAAAATCCTCTTTCCTTTGGTAAAGAACAACATCAACTAACATCCTACTGTGTTAAATATCCACAGCCTTAAAATACTGTTCCTTGATCAAATTTATTTGTATTTCAATGAAGTGAGCATTACAAAAAGTGTTTTTTTCTGTTGATGATACTTTTGCATTGGGCCCAGTAATGAAAAAATTGGTTGGAATGATAAATGTTAGTATTACCAGCTAATTAGAATGTCAAGCTTCCAGTGTGAATTGGAATTTTTATTGTTAGTCTGAATAATGCTAAATACCATGCAGTGTTTAAGGAGATGATAATTAGATGAAATTAATAGATGAAATTTTTCATTCACTCATATTTACAAAATAAGTAGCATTTAAGTAATGAAAGATGACAAATTGATGATATAAATGGAATTTTAAACAAAATACTTCTTTAAGAGTTTTACTGATTCATGTTGCCTTCTGAGAAATGTTTTGTAGTTTCTTCTGTGGAAACATTATATAGTAGCTCTTACCTGTGAATGCGGAGTAAAGACTCTGGTCACAACAAAGAAAGAATGGGTTTTGTCATCACCCCTGGGAGGCAAGAGTCCTTAGTCTGACCTACAAAGATGCTAAATGCTTCTTGTATTGCTTTGAGCAAAGCATTCAAGCTCACATCTGTCAAGAACTTGAGCATATAAAATATTTTCATTTGTTAGCACTTGAGTTATTCCATTAAATGCAATTTCTCTTTCTGGAAAACACTTTTAGGGAACACTAGTGCAAATTTTGGCCAAAATATTTTTCACAATTTAGGGGACGATTTCTCATAAAAAGGAGATTGTGAAAGCTATATTTTCAGTTGGACCATTAATGAAAATTTTAACTTTTTTTCCGTCTTGGCAGTTCCAGTCATGAGCTCCACTGTTTTTTTTTTTCGCTGTGGCACCTATCACTACTGACATGAAATCTTACAGCAAGGGATTTCACAAGCAAATGGAAATGAAAAGCAGATGCAAGTGGTATAAAATCCAGGATTTTCATTGTCAAAATCTGTCAGTATTGTTTGTGTTATTTACTAAAAGTGAAGTATACATTTTTTCTCCTTCTAACACAGATCTTGTATTTCTTAATGTAAACTGGTTTTTATGAAATTATCACTGGGTATAATAATTATCAAAAAAGGGAGATTCAACCAAAATGCTTTTGTTAAAAAGCTTAGATGAAGAAATAATTTTAAAGAACAAAAAAAAAAAATAGCAACAATGTCCTCTGAAATGCCTGAGATTCAAAGAACTATTTAGATTAGGAGCCTGAATACAAGCTCTGCTGCAATCTGTTCAGAGAAGTTGCAGCTGCAGGAGAACCTGCTGGCAGTGGCTACCTCATGCAGTTCTCCATGGGGAAGTTCTCTGTGACAAGATTTGAGCAGGGGAGCAATGTTAGCTCTAAATTTATCTCTGCATTTAAATGGGTTTAATTCATGTTGTGGGAAAAGAACAAGCCGTGCATCTTCATGAAAAGGAAAATAGTAAAAAATGTTTGCTTTTTTGTTTTCCATCTCACCTGTAAAATCTGTAAATGGATGGCTAATTTAATTTTACTTCCTTTCTTCACATAGATATTGCACCTCTTTGCAAACCATCGTCCACTGAATGACACATTTTGCTTGTATATTTGATTCAACTCAGTTTGTGGTTCTAAAACCTCTTGATCATGTGTAACACATTACTGGAAGTTTACCACTTGCAGAAGGTAAGTTTAACTCCCAGGCTGGATGATAAAGTGAAAATATTTTCAGAACTAGGTGTCACGATATATTAATTTGAAAGTACTTTATTTTTTTTGTTGAGAAATTAGTTATTTCAGTTTTATTGCAATGGACATCAAGTAAGATCAGAATGGGTTAGTTTATCTTTTGGTCAAAGGTTTTGTAAATTTTATCATGAATTTGTAGACAGCACTGAATTTTAGCAGGAACAGCACTGTTTCTCAAAGTTATTATGATTCCTTTCCATGGCAGGAGGGTTGAAAGTGAAGAGTACTTTAAGGCTCCCTTCCAACCCAAAGCATTCTGTGGTTCTGCGACTTTGCATCATGAAAAAATAGCATGGGAAAAAATGCAGATATTGTTGTTCTGAAAATTGCTCCAACAAACTGTGCAGAAATCAAAAGTTTTGATCTCTGTGAAGCTCATGAAAGTGTTTATTTCAAAGCTAGCACCTGTAGTGTAGAATTGTGTTTGGGTTTTCTGTCTCACAAAATTCAGGTGAGATTCACACCACCAGAAAACTTGTAAAATTTAAGTAACAAATAGATGTAGTTGGGGCCCTTCTTAGTCTTTTCCCTGTAGGAATATGCTTTTCTTCTTGCACTTTGAGACATGTGGACATTTATCCTAACCTTTCTATCCCAGTGCTGGCATCTTTTGCTGCCACTCCATCAGAGATAAAGGCGCTAGGCACTGTATGTCTCAGTTCTCCTCTTTGTCTAGGTATTTCTGTAGTTTTCTGCCTATACCTTGTGCCAGAAACAGGAGGGATTGTGCCAGTTACCAATACAGAAAAGACACTCCCTGTTAAAGTAAGACATCGCTTGAGGAAATAAGAGAAGGAAGAAAAAGAGTTTTAAAATCTGAAAAACAACCTAAGCAAAACAATCCCCCAAAGTAGTAATTTAAATAAATGGAGACTTTACTCATAGAAGGTAGGAATAAAAACACACTTTGATTTGTCCTGAAATGCTTCTTCTCATTTGACATTCTCATCTGGGCAAAGATAAGGTAGTTCAGACATTTTGAAAGACTTGACTGTATTTCCTGTGTAAACAAATGCTGCCCCATGCTCTAATAGTCCTTGATAGCTTTCCTCTCTAAGGCTTCTGCTTGTATTACCACTCTGTGCTTTGCTGTCTGTCACAAAAATATTTCACAGCGTTGGTCTGTTTTTCCCCAGGTTACCTTAATAACAGCACCTCTTAAATATTAAAAGCTATAAAGTCAGGCTTTGTCTGCCACTGAGTGTCTGTAAGACACTGGGAAAGAAACTGTGAAACTGTGAAACTGGCTGAAAGATATGGGCAAGAGGGATATGTCTTTCTGTGCGTGTGTGTAAGTAAACAAGGGCTAAAGGCAGATGAAATCAAGAAGTCTTAATATGGGGTGTAATCTGCTTCTAGTGAGTTGTTGATTAAAGCTATTGTAGCAATACTGTACAGTATGATTTATTCCCTCCCTCTCTAACCCCAGGCACGAGGGAAGATATTTTTTCAGTTATAAAAAGCTGGAAAACAGTGATGAAATGATCAACGGAGAAAGGTTGAAGTTTCCTGTTTCTGGTCTTAGAACACAAAACTGCAATCTTCACATATCGAAATAGTGTTATGCTGATACATCTCGAGCCAGCCAGTAATTGGTGGTTTGTAGACATAATCTGATCACAATAATTGTGGGTATTTGGATTGTAAACACACCACCAGAAAAAGACATTAGGAAGCAATCAGAAAGGCTGTGGTAGTAAATTAACATCTGCTGTACTGCTAGATTGTAAAGCTCCTGAAAACAATGAGAACCGATAATAATTTAGAATAGTAGGAAGGACAGGTTTGCGTTCAGTCTCAGTCATCTGTTTGAAATCGTCTTAGAGGAACTGACTACTAACCTCGATGGAAGAGCACTTATTATCAATGGACAAGCTGAAAATGCATCTAAAAATCTGTGGTTTTGGTAATGTTTCTTTGCAGTTAGTTTACTAATTTTTGCCTGTATGCAGTTAGTTTGGAGACAGAGAGCTAATAGGAAGAGACTTAATACTTAGAAGTAAGTGTTGCATTCGACGGTCATCGTGCTATGATATAAGGGAATTGGCTCAGAGTGTCCTTGGACCTCCTGAAATTTCGTGTCTTCTGCAACTACATAAAATATGAAAAATATCAAGGAGATTCAAAGCAGGATCTTTAAGAATTTTAACTAATCAGTTTGGCTTGGCAACATAGTATTTTTTCCACTGTTCCACCTTCAGTATTGAAAGAGCAAGGCACAGAGAAGAAAGTCAGGCAGAAAGGTCTGTTCTTCCATATCTGAGACAAGGGTTTGTGTAGACAGTGTCATGTCGCTTTCTCCTGAGGGCTAGGTGATGTCTAAGGGCATCTGTAGGATGGGTGCGGAGAGCTGCGAGGAGCTGAGACTCATTCCACAGCAAAGGCTGATAAATTCTGTGAGCAAGATTTTCCAACATGTCACAGAATGGGGCACTCTGGGCCGGGGAACATGGGCAGTCTTGTGCGCAGTGAACAACCAGCTCCTTGGCTTGTGTATCTTCCAGCAGCCTCTTCTTTGAGGGGGTAGCCAGGCATGCTCTTTTCCAGGCTGTAGGAACAGCAGACAAAAATTTATTTGAGCATCTTATAATTTAGGAGCCTGCAGCAGCTTTGTGCTCCCACCAGCGCAGGTCTGGTTTCTCTCGGTAGCACTCAGATTACTGCAATAAAGTGGGTTGTGGGATCTGTAGTTGATGGTAACCAGTGCTGATGCTAGAGCTATTTCTTGAGAACTGTTGCTGGAACTTTTCACTAACTTGCTGCTGCAGTGGGCAGGAATGGAACAAACTAACAGCTGCAAGGGAAAATAGCAGGATATTGCTCATTTTTATGAAGATGCTTTGCTTTAATTCAGTGGAGTGGAGAAGGGGAGCGGTCTTTGGTAATTTGATTCAGTGTACCCTATTACCGTTTAGTGGGCCATGGGGGAGTGCTTTCATTGTAGATAAAGCAAGTGAGTCAGGGAGTTTCGGTGGAGGAGGCTGAGAGGAGACCTCATTGCAGTCTACAACTTCCTCAGGAGGGGAAGAGGAGAGGCAGGCACTGATTTATTTTTTGTGGTGACCAGTGACAGGACCTGATGGAATGGCCTGAAGCTATGTCAGGGGAGATTTAGGTTAGATATCAGGAAAAGGTTCTTCACCTAGAGGATATTTGGGCAGCGAAACAGGCCCCCAGAGAAGTGATCATAGCATCAAGCCTGACAGAGTTTCAAAGAGTTTGGACAAACAGGTGCATTTTGTAATTTTTGGGGTGGTCCTGTACAGTGCCAAGAGTTGGACTCAATGACCCTCGTGGGTCCCTTCCAATTCAGCATATTTTAGGATTCTGTGATTCATTTTTCTGAAACTGTGGCATAACCATGACAAGGCTTTTGTGTTCTTGCACACTGGAGTACTGAGCACACAACGTGTCCCTATGACAACTGTCTCTTTGCTATCAGTCAGGTGGGGACTAAAGTATGAATCTTATATTTTTCATCTTGGGTGATTCTTGTTTAGTCTCTTCGGAAGTTAGAATTGCCCAGGTTTGCGAAGAAAAATGTCTGAATTTAGGTTTACTGAGACCATTGATACTTGTGTGCTCATGGGGCAGAAAGAGAACAAGTTGGTGTAAGGTCATTAAAACAATCTTATCTTTTTTTAGTGTGGGGGGTTGTGCAGCGTCACCCCTGGGTGATGCTGAGGAGTGAAGCAACGCTCAGAGGTTTTAGAAAGTCAGTAAATGTTGTCTCTTTGTAGACAAGCTGTTCTGCTTGTGCAAGTTGTTGCAGGCTGCTTTCGGTGAGGCTTAAGGAAGAGTCCCCAAAGCAGTCATCTCAGATCTATGCAGAAAAGAAAAAAAGCAAAGAAGAAAAAAAAAGAAAAATAAATAGGAGAATGGGAAAAGTTTATTCAAAGGGTGATTGCTTAAACTTGTTGACATCGAGTCAAAAAGGAAACCTCTTTAAAAACCACAACTCTACTGAAGGAAAGTGCTAGAAAAAAAATCTTCTCTTTTGGAGCCCTTGCTACCATGAGTGAGAGAAGAAGTGAGAACAGAAGCCTAGTCATGGAGAACCATTGTCATATGCAAATACCCAGGCATATCTAGGAGTAAAATGCAGGTGGCTTTGGTCCTTCCTGAGGATGCTTATGATCCAACAGTTGGCCAACACAGACTCATTTTCTGCTGATAACATGGAGCAATTTCTGAACAATTTCTGAGCCGAAGACCAACTAAAGGGGGTGTGTGTGTATGTGTGATTATGTATTTTGTGACTCTGTTTACATTCCCAGTGTAACTACAATGACAGGACTGACAATTCAGTCTTGACACTGGCATCAAGATGATTATTACAGAATTACTGAGCCATTTTACATAGCCAGGAAGAAAAATGGTGGTGTAAAGATTCAATTTCCCACTGCCTGAATGACCCATCAGGTTGCAACCCATCTGCTTTCCTGAACTGCAAGTGTTCCCAGAAACTGCCAAGTACTGGAATGAGAAAAAGGTGATCTCCAGGGGAGAGAAGACAGTTTCAGCAGGAACTGAAGGAATGTTCTGTTGTATAGGAGAAACAAAAAAAACCCCAAAACAACAGAAAAAAAGAAAATAAAGAAATACATATTTAGATAGAACTGCCATTGCTGGTGTCTGTAGAAAGATCTGTGAGAGTGCTAGATCCTAGCACTGAATAGCCAGAGGACTCTGCAGCAGAAGACACTGCATTGGATGAATGTAATATTTGAGAGCAGAACAGAAGTAGCTTCTGATCCTCCTCAGCCCTATTTTTTACCAATTCTGTGCAACTGAGCAACTTGAGAGCAAAAATAAATAAGTAAATGGGAGCAGATACCTGGGCAATACTGTGGTGACTGTGAGATGGGGTGTCTAGGACTGCCCATATCTGCAATGACCCATGAATTATAGATCTGTTTAACAGGGATAAAGGTCTGGATGGTGAGTAGTTTTCCATGGGAGCCTTCATTTTCTGAGGGGTCTTTGCCTGCAGAGTGGAGAATAACTGCTGAACAACAAAACCTGTTTTAATTCATCTGGCACAAACAGGCACTAGGTGTGGTCACCTTTAAGGTGCTCTTTAAGGATGAAGGGCAAAATGATAAAGATTTCGTTGACCTCCTGAATACCACAGCCTGGGTCATGCCACCTGGGATGGCTGCAGTTTCCTAGAAAGGTTCCCAAACTGCAGCAGCTCTTTTGCAGAGACATCACCTCCTCCTCCACATAATTGAAGGCCATAGAGAGAAATAGAGAACAGTCTGCTTCTCCTGTTGCACTCATCCAAGAGTTAATTATTTTCCTCATTTTTCTGTCTTCTGTGAGTCCTGGTTTGAACTACACCAGTTTGCGTTTGCTACCTCTGGACCTCATTCGGTCCTTAACCTGATGAAACTGGAAGTACTTTCTTGTAGCACAGGGCTCTTTCTTCACACAAGTTGACACTTCTCAGCTTTGTCTTCAGTAAGCTCAGGAATTGTCCTTATTTCTTCCCTCAGAAAAAGTGTGCTCTCTGTCTGGTGAGGCATTTACATGACCCTTTGCAGCCTTTAAGATCTTTTTTCAAGTTGCACAGCAGAGCAGGGATCAAAGTCTCCTTGGTGTTTCCCTGATGTGGTACTTGCAGAGGCTCTTGCTCTTTCCCTGTCAGGCCCAGCTCAGTCCCCATGTCTGTCAGACAACGTGAATGATGTTGCCCTGCACAGCTCCACTGCTGTGGAGTGGCCACAGACAGACACAGACAACCAAAAGCTATTTCCATAGAGCCTGGGGCTACTCCAGCACAGCCAGTAACAGCCTCTCTTGGCTCTGCTCTGCCATAGGACTTCATACCGAGCAGGCAATCTTGCAATCTCTGCACTCAGACCAGCATCTCCTTCCAAGGATGTGTCTTTTCCCTGACCTCCCAGGAGCATGAAATCCCTAGCCCTGCAAGTCATCAGAGCTGTCACTAAGGGGGAAGAGGTCTCAAGAGCTGGGTGACATACTGTGGAAATCTACCAATGAAAATAGCTTTGGCATTTCCATTGCATTGACATCTGGTGGATGTTCGCTTGATGTGGCTGAATCATCACGTACGGCACCAGTCTACAGGCACAAAGGAATTTCTGTGCCAGACCATTCAGCAGTAGCACGTGGCTGTGCCATGAGGCAGAGGGGAACCTCAACTCCGGTACCTCTAAGGCTTGTTTGCGATGCAGTGGACACACCACCAGCAGTCACCTGGTGAAAACCGTTCGAGCCACCTCAGACACTTGGTTAAACAAACCCACTAGAAGTTTAAAAGTTTTAGCAAGCTGCCTGAATTTCTTGTCAGGTTTTAGTGCTCAGATGCCATAGGATTTCTGAGTACTGCCCTAAAAGATAAAGATTCTCAGTTGTTCAGTTCACTCTGTCTCATGGGGAACAGGGAGGGTAAACTCCCAAGTCATGCTGCAGTAGCCTGGACCAAGCAACAGAATTTCATGCAGCAACTCTTAATAAACTAATATAAATACATTTGTAGTCTAACAGGAAAATAGAACAGAAGGGAGAAATATTCTCTGACAAATGCTAAATAGCTAACTGTCTTGAGTCACTGCATTTTTTTATTATCACAAAAATTCTTGCATCATAATTGTAATACCTGGAATCAATAATAAGAAATTGGGTTATAAAGAAACATTGCTGTGATGTTAAATGCATTATTGGCAAACTGAAATAATTTACAATCCAATAATCATACCTCTTACACTGGTTATTGCAAACTGTAATTTGAGAAAGTTAAATTGTGAATCATAATTCAATACAGTGTTTGACAATTACTCTATTATGCATAAAGATAATAGGCATAACAGTTGGCTTGTTTACTTGTGGCAGAAAGCCTATTCATTTTAATTTTGGATATTCCAATTGGTTGTCTTTTATAAAACAGTTAGACAATAACTCTGCTCTTGCTTACCCTTAAAAAATAAGGATGGTTCCACCAAAGATATGGGCTCCTTTGCATTTTTGTGCCATAGATCAGAATATTGACTCTTGAACTTACATCTTCATGTAGCTATCTTCTGCTCAGCAAGCTTTATATAAGTTAAGAAGAAACTTTCATCTTAATTGTAAATTATTTTGGCTGCATGGTGTGGAGCACTTGTGTAGAAAAGTAGCAGTTTGTTCAGCTCATGGCATGACCTCACCCCTTTAAAACTAATGTAGAGTTATCAAAGTAACTCAATTTTAATCAATTGCATTTCTGCAGATTGCCTGATATTATAAGCTGGCAGAGATCTAGAAATTCAAAAATCACAAGCAATACTTTTTAATGACTCAGATGTTGAAATAAGCTAGTGATTGGTGTGTGACTTCCAGAACAACATATTTTATTAGTAGGATTATTAAACTCTTTTTTCTATCTAATTTCTCTTTTTGCTTTGTTTTGGAAGATGAGGAACTATGAGACTTGTCATAGCTAGAATTTTAGCTACCTGTATCTGATTAAATTTTTTTTGTCATTTTTTGTGTATCCCGGCATATCTCTGACATAAGTTTCTTGAGAGAGTGGAAGAATACAGAAGAAGAGTTAAGATACATTTTTTTTCTCTTCATAAATAAACATCGCAGAAAACAACCCTGCAAGAAAACTGTGATTCTATTCTTTTTAATTTATCCTCTAAAGCATTGTATAATCCAATTGTTTTTCCACAACAGTCATCAGAATTTCACCCTGTAACAATAAAGAGGGAACATTTTTTATTTGCAAGACAACCTTCTGCTTAGGGTTCCTAAAATGAAATTAATACTGCACATGAACAGTGTTCTTATTTTGGTGACTCTTCAGATTAGGTGAATAAAAGATATCAGTTTTGTTTAATACAAATATTTTTTTGTGACTGCCGTATAGAATGTAGTCTCTACAGAATAGTGCTTTCTTAGGTTGACTTTTACCTCTATTAAATAATTTATGAACTTTTTTTCTCTTATTAAATAGGAAGTTTCAGAAAAATATTATGAGTTTTTCTCACAAAGGAAAAATATATGAAATTGCCTTTACTGATTGAAGTGATTAAAGTTTAAAAATAATTTCTGTCAACAAAGGTGATGACTTTGTAAAGTGAGGTACTTCAATTTTCGAAATAGGTTGTTTAAGCCAGCCTACCGGCACAGAAGTTTTCTATCCATCTCAAAAAACCCCTGAAAACCCAATAAACACCACAGATTTTCTTCCTGTTGTCTGGAGGTGCTTTCTGTGAGCGTGGCATTCAGGCTTGGGGGACCAGGGAAAAATGCAAGTCTGGTTAGGTGTGCAGCTGTTAATGTGCGCTTGAAACAGAGAACGATATTTAAGCAGTGCTAGTCTCTCATTTTAGAAATGCTTATTTGTCTTTACAAAAGTCTTACTAGAGGTTAAAAGAAATATTGGTGGGATGTTAGATCACTGAATCCATTTACAAGGATGGGAATCCAGGTCCTCTCTGGTTTTTAAACTCCCTCTGACTGAAAGGCTTATACCTTTTAAGCCAGCAGTGGTAACTGCCTTAGAGACTGCCTGGTGAAACAGCAGAATGTTTTTACAGGTCAGCTGGTCCTTGCAGTCCCCCTGACTGACACAGGAGATAAACCTGGTTTGCTTTACCAACACCTGAGTGACTTACCTGGAGCCTATAACCTGGAAGATTCTCAAATTCTTTTGGTTGTAAGAGCAGTCCATGGTCTATAAAGTCCTTATCCTTGATGCATTTGGGGACAGTCCAGGGCAGTCCCCTCCTGCATGTGCACAGAGAAGACTTGGAATAATTATCCAGAATCATTCAGAATCTTCATCAATACCTTTGTCTGTGCAAAACCTGTCCTCACCAAAAAAGAAAAAGAAAAAGAAAAGGAAAAGGAAAA
>VZTE01005072.1:522235-565747 GCA_013397775.1 Eulacestoma nigropectus | reverse complement strand
TTTTTTTTTTTTTAATGAATAGAAAACTTCATAGATTCAGAACTGTTAGCCCAATCTAATCCATTTATTTATGAATTATACTTTTATACTTTATCTGAATTATCATCTCCTCAAGGTTGAAACACCTGCTTTATATACTGGATTGGCTCCTGGACCTCAGTGAAATGGAATAAGTGCCTAGTCTGTTTGTCTGTTCTAAAAAAGCATGAAACTGCTGGTTTAAGATGAAGACTAGCTTTCAGCATAGAACTGGGGCTACCAGTATAGGAGTTTTTTGCGTTTGTACTCTCATAGCCTAGCCAAAGCTGAGTCAGTTTGTTCAATATTTAATAATTCAGATAAGAAGCATTTTGGAATTTTTTTGTGATTAATGTTAAACAGCATATTTTCAGAACTGTCTATTCCCAAAGAGTAATCATTTAAATTTATTGCCTCAATGCCTGCTTCCATTTGAGGCCTGTTCTTTGATAACAGCAGGCTGGACTGGCACCTGAGAAAGTAACTGTACTTTATTTAGTTACACTAGAGGATCAAAATTACTGCTGCACACAGCTAAGGTCACGGCAGAACAAAGTAGCTGAGGGCACAAATCTTCCTTTCATGCTCTGCCAGGTTCAGTAATCCCTGGATTATTCATTTTTCCTTTTCATGGGATTACTCTGAAGATAACTGAATTTTAAGAAGTATTACTTAATGTTTTGGACTCTAGAGCAACCAACTCCCCCACCCCAAAAAANNACTCCCCCACCTCAAAAAAAAAAAAAAAAAAAAAGAGAGAGAAAGAAAAATGAAAGCAAGCAAACAAACAAATAAAAATATTTCCAAAAATCCAGAAGCTTAATGCTTTGGATTTTAGAGCAACAAATAAAAACCAAACACTCCCACCCTCCGAGAAAGAAAAATAAATGAAGAAGACTTTGAAAGTAAAGGTACTCAAGTGCCTTTAAAAAAAGGTACTTAAAACCCCAGTGCCAAATGTCAGTGTGAAATAGATTTTTATAAATTTTTTGGGGAAAAAACCACCAATAAACATACAAACCAAAACCAAAACCAAACCTGAAAACCTTCTGTTAAACAGTTCTCATGGAAGAGACACTCTTTTTTTCCTGCCATCTGCACCAAGGGCATCATCACTTTGTGCCACCATGGATTCAAGGAAAAGTATCCCTTCTATTAACCATCACAAAGCAGTGATAGTTGGAGTTGAACACTGGAGCTGGAGTATCACGGCTTTCAGCAACACCCTGTACTGTTCTTTGCCATAAGAACAAATAAAATTGGAAGAAACATACATTTCAGAGCAAGTCTTCTGAGGACAGCCTGCTTCAAAGGCTTCTTCCCTCTCCTACGTACTCTCTTCAGAGTCCGCTTCAGAGCTGTTGTCAAAGGGAATTTAAGGGACATGGCCATGCTTCCCTCAGAATCAGGACCATGAATAAGGTGGTTTTCAGTTTACTTATACATTCTTGTCTTCTTACCGCTCCATTTCAGACACATGCTTTGTGCTGCATCACCATTTCTTTTTTCAAGAACTCACAAAAGGCAGTTACTTTAAATGATTTATGACTGCACAAGTACTTAAGCAAAAGATGAAACTTTTAATCTTCAACGTTTAGTTGACAGTAGTTTGGCTGAACTGTCAATTAAACAGCTTGCTTGAGTGTGTTTCCCAAGCTCTTAGTTCTCCAGAAAATGAAGTCAAAAACATGCTGAAGGCCAGAGCTGGCCCACTGGGAGAGGTTAATATAATCGGGAAAAAAATCACATTTAACCTTT
Organism: Eulacestoma nigropectus; assembly: GCA_013397775.1. Taxonomy (NCBI): domain Eukaryota; kingdom Metazoa; phylum Chordata; class Aves; order Passeriformes; genus Eulacestoma; species Eulacestoma nigropectus. The sequence goes on along the minus strand of VZTE01005072.1, from coordinate 563,971 downwards.
TCTAAGGTAAAATCTTTACATGGGTTAGTAATTGCCTATTTTTCTGTTGAAGTACTCCTAGCAGATCTTTGCATAGCATTAGATTAACATTTTCCATTTTTACAGTACTTTATTCACCACTGCATCTTAAAGCTTTTTGCAAATGAGTCAGTTATGTGGTGGCAAGTGAATATCAGATGAGCTCAGAGCAAGAACATCGTGTAAAACAGCCAGTTTTATTTCTTTTTTATAGTTGTCACTTATCTTACAGGAAAACCTTAAAGTTCTCTTTAAACAGAAGAAACAGATGTGGAGGTTTTCAGTTTCATATTCCATTTACTAAGATAACGTATCTCTACTCTTTCCTTTCTCATCCAGCAACACAATTCAGGGTCATGTGCTGTGACCTGACTGACTAGACTGACTAGATTTTTTTCCAAAATGACCACAGGAAAACAGGGAGTTAACAGTCTGGTATCATTTTAATACATGAAAAAGTCAGACTTGTGATTTTGACAGATGCATAAATGAAAAAGGAAAGTCTAATTGCATGAATCTTTAATGTCAAGTGGTACACTTCAGATCAAGGATTGACTCAGTGGAAATCCTTCTTCTAGTATCTCTGAATTCAGGTCGAAGTATTGAGACTTTCAGAAGCATGGCAGTGGCATTTTTCTTGTCCTTTCCTGTAGCATCCTTTACTCTGGTGTTTTCCCTATTTGTAACCATGGAGCAGCAATATGGTGAGCTGCATGTTTGCATGGTGGGAGGACTTTCTGGGTTGGAGCACTGCTCACTGTTATCCCTTACATTCTTCCAGCTTCTTCTCCCCTTTTCCTCCATGCTGAAAGCAATACCATTTCCCTCTTATGAGCATGCCTAGCAGTAATATTCCTAACTGACTGCTTTTCAGGGTATAGGAATGTGTTGTCTGTAAGCCAGCCTAATGGATAGCAAAAAACAATTTGAAAGGAGCTTCTTTGCAAGACTTCTTGATAAGTCTGCTGAAAGTTGGGGTTAAAAACAAGCCAACAACCCAAACCCACAACCTCTCCCTCAAAAAAAAAAAAAATCCAACAAAAAAACCACCAATACCAACCAACAAAAAGCCCCCGCCCCAAAAAATCCTCCACAGGAAACCAAACAAATATTAAAAGATTCAGAATCTTAGTCTTGAAAGTTCAGGTTTTTAAAACAAATGAATTTTTTGGCAGAGAAACCAAAAAGAGGAGGAATCACTCATTTTAGCTAATGGGCTTATTGTGCTTTCTGATACCAAAAAAAAAAGGGTTGGAAGAGCTGCATGTCAGTCAGCTAGGACAATTTCTGTAGTGGTCAATGCTTGCAGTACAGGCATAACTATTAAGAGCACTGACTGACAGCTTCTGAAAGTCTGTGAATGTGCACATAAAAAGGCAAATTTCTGACCTCTGTTCCCTACAGAAAAACTCGACCTCATCTTAAAGGATGGCAATAATGTCATAAAATGGCCTGCCAACAAGAGTTTTAAGTGTGGGATTGAAACTGACATGCTATTTCTCCATTTGATGGGTGGGTTCTGTCAGACCAGTGAATATCATTTACAGCGTTTGAATGTGTAACACAAAGAAAGGTTTTCTATTTGGAAAATAATTTGGTGCTTTCACAGGACTGCCACAGAGTAGCCCACATATTCAGTTGTGGTGAGAAGTGCTCACAATGAACACAGTCATTGCACACACTAGAATTTTGAGTCAATGCTGCACAAAGACAGGGAAGTTGCCGCTGCCAAGCAGCATCTAGCCTGGCGTATGGAAAAGTCAAAAGTTAATCCACAAAAATATACCTCCAAACTACTAGCAGTACAGCAAGATGCCATTTTTCTTCTCTTTAGTTTTAGGGAGGAAAGTAACCTCAAGGGAAAGGAGTTTCAAAGTACAGATTGAGAAGAAAAATCCTTGTCTAATACAGCTAATGGGTTTATGATTTTTAATGCCTGAATATTTACACAAAAAGAAAACATTACTCTAAATCTTCTTATGAAATCATGGGAAAAAGAACATCCAGGTTTAAAACTTTAATTTCTCTGGAATCATTTAACATTTTTGTCATAATTTTCTTAAAATGTCAAAGAATTTCGTTTTCTGCTTATGTCATAATAATATGGTAGGTAGAGGACTGGCATATGAAAAGAAGTATCATCACAAGTAGGAATACTTAATAAAATGGTCCAATATTTAAAAAAGTAAAACAAAATAAAATAAAATATAAAATAAAATAAAGTTGGAGCATCTCTCCTATGAGAAAAGTCTTGAGGGCCTTTTCAGAGTTGAGATGACTGAGAGAGAGACCTCATCAATGTCTCTAACTATCTGAAAGGAGTGTGTCAGAGGATGAAGCGAGGCTCTTCTTGGTGGTGCCTAGCAACAGGACAAGACACAATGGGCAGAAACTGATGCACAGGAGGTTCCACCTGAGCATGAGGAAGAACTTCTTTACTGTCAGGGTGAGCAAGCACTGGGACAGGTTGTCCAGAGATGTTGTGGAGTCTCCCTCGCTGGAGGAATTCAGGAATCATCTAGATACAATCCTGTGCCATGGGCTCTAGGACAAGCATTTTGTGAGTCAGTGATTCTGTGAAATATAGGATGCTTAGAGAGAGTGAACTGGTTGTTCTGAGAACTGCAGGGGCTTAAGGAGATTACAAGTCTCTGGAAAGCCAAGGGGTATTTTAGGTGCTTAGCTTTGTGTTCGGAGCATGAAACCTTTGGGTCCTCAATATTATATCCTCTTTCAACTTATTGGTTTGTTTATAAAATAAACATAATGGACTGAAATAATAGGTAGAAAGAAACATGCAGTAAATAGATTGTTGATTTGTGAAGAGATGTTTGAACACTGTTTTTAAGGAATGAAAGCGTATATTAAGGATCAGTCTATTGCACAGTTGCACAGTGTTTTAATTGACTGTTTGGGTATGATTTTCAGAAGGACTTGACTGTGCTCTAGTTTTTTCACTTCAAAAATAGAGACTTTATTAGAAGGTCTTCTCAAACAGTCTTTTTTCAGTTGTTATGTTGTTAGGTTATCCAGAAATCAGCTAAATTTCTTGCCTTATGTGTTTGTGTTCAAAGCAAGTCTGGTGCCATACCAGAACATCTTACTTCTGTTTCACTTACTTTAGCGGAGTTTGAAAGCTGAGACTGTCAAAACTGGTTGGTGTACAGCTGCCATTTTGACACCAAACTAGCCTGTGGTTCAAGATATGGTAGCAGGCTTTCGAGATGATTCCTGCCTTAGCAGTCCTGGGACACTAGAATCTATCCCATCTTTCAAAACTTTCAAAAAGCAAGGTGATTGAGTATGTGAGAACTGAATACTGAAGTTTTGCAAGCTATTTGCTATATGTCTCCCAAATACTTCTACTTTGGCAAAGACAAAACCTTTAGAATCTGATTCTTAGAAACCACCATGACTCCTTCAGAGTCTTCGATGCCTTTCAATAGACTTCTTTTTATCAAGAGTTAAAATCTGTATGAATACATTGCTTTGCAAGTCCTGGGAGGGTAACTGGAAAATAAATCTATGCTGTCTACTCCAGTGTATATTAATTTTTTCTAACGAAAACTTCTATACTGACAGAATAGGGAAATCATAGGACTGGGAGGGGAAGGAATAAGAAATCAATTCAGAAACAATTCTGTGTTTTGACCTCTCTGAAGGATTCATTTAGCCCCAAGTTACACTCTGTTTTCTGCCTGTTTTCTGGTTCTTACGTAACTCTACTCTTTTCCTCAGGAATTAATTTTTTAATTTGAGGAACACTGAATTAGTCCTTTCCACAGCAATTTCAGGTTTATAATGCTGTTTGTCTCCATTAATATGGCTCTAAAATATGCATTCTTCTTGCTGATGTTGTTATTATTATTAATTGCAAGAGGCTCTTTACAAAAACACTCCAGTATCAGATGCTCTTGAATTAGGATAATAATTAGAAGAAATATATTTGTCATTTTGACAATACGTGAAAGCTGAAGTACATACCCACATGACTGACTTGACTCATCAAAATCAAAACACACCCTTTCTGCATGACTATCTTTAGCTCTCAACATGTGTTACTATAGAAATGGTACCCACACTCATCTGTTCTTCTTTGGCAATTTTAAATCCCTTTAATTCATGGATTATAATAAGCTTCCAAGGGAAGTTAACCTCCTTTATCTCTAAAGATTTGGAAATCCCAGGGTAGCTAGACTGTCTTTTACTTACTGCTACGGCAACTGGGGTACCTGACTTTTGTGTTGGTCTCGAAATTGTTTGGATCAAACATAACAATATATAATTTATCAACATGATTAGATATTTCTTGAGTGTTCAGCAGTGAACATCTTTCCTTTCTTGGAAAGACAGTGATAAACTACCTGGACACCTGCAGAGTTTCATACCTGTTTTCCCAACAAGAATCAGCTTATACAGTCCCCCTTAGGAACTGTAGATCAGTTTTCCCTGTGTAGCTTCTAAAGAATAAGTCTGTAGCTTACATCACAGTTCTTCCAACTGTATTAAGCTAAAACCTTAATCTTTCCAGTATACATTTCTCACTGATAGTTATTTTAGGGTCTCATAAGAACCAGTTTAAACAGTGGAGCTGGGAGTAATATTAAACCAAGTGGAAATACTTTTCATTTAAGCCAAGATAAAGGAAAAATTATTTTTAGTCTGTAGAGTGTTGGTTGCCTAGCATCTTCAAATGAAAATAGCACTGTAGTATTTGTTAAGTCTTAAGAAAATTGTATTTAATTTTCAGGCATTAAAAATCTCATTAAGCTCAAGTTATCTTGATAGTATAGCTCACACATTTATAGGTGGAAGAGATTATTATGGGAAGATTGCAGCTCCCTTAGAAAAAATTCCTAAACTGAGTACTAATAAGCTAGACTGAAAAAAAAGCCAAAAACATAAGGCATCTCAGAGAAGAGAACAATACACCCTCTGATTAGGCTTGGATTTACAGCTACCCTGTGGAGTTTCTAATCAGAACACATTCAGGTTGCCCTTTATTTGTAGCGTCATGGTTTGGAGCCCAAACCTAATTATTTTATTTTCTCCTTCTGTTACTTCATCATTTATTTTCTCCCCAGGATGATATGCCTGATATTCTTAAATAAAGTCAGCAGAAGCTGCGAGGGCAGATCTTTCGATGCTGTGAATTTATTACCGTCATCTCCATACCCCTCATCAAGGAACAGGCTTACTCCTATCTGACCTCATATTTTTTCCAGCCAGAGACGCACTTGATGTGACCTGACTTAGCTTAATTGTAGTTGATGTGTTTTTCAAGATAAGCAGTTGCTGTAACTTAACAGTGTGGTTTCTAGAAATAGTATCTCTGGTGCAGACCATGTTTTGCCCAGGAGGGCATTTGTACAGAATCAAATATTTTATGCTATTAGTTGCTAAGGAAGCTTGGCTTTCTTAGTTTCTGAAGAAAAAAGAAGCGCTTTATCTAAATTCCTACCAAAATGGAAATCTATTTCCATGTATTTTTGAGCTGAAAAATAAGCATTTGGACATTATTATTAACATAATCAACAAAATTATATCACCTTCTAAAATCAGGTTCTTCCAAAGCATACCACTTCCTCAGGGCAGGTCACTGCAGTCTTGAGTTTAGTGATCCTTTCCTGTCCCAAGGCAGAGTAGGTGAAATTGAAGGGCATGACTAAATGCAGCAACTTCTGCACAGAGCAATACATCAGATGTGCTTTGACTCTCTACTTTCTACTTTTTTTAATTTTTTTTATTTTTTTTTAATGTTAACTTTTATCCTTTCAAGCTCACTAGCACTGCATATTTGAGGGTCAGGAATATAGCAGAGTAAGGAGGACATCCCGTAATATTTATTTGTCTGGTTCTTTTAGTTTTTTAATGTCATTTGAGGACGGTGCTTGTTGTGTGTTTTATCTGCCCACTCTGAAGACAGGTTCAATCCACATCCAATTCTGGAGGTTTCAGGTTCATGCTAACTGGTGTAATCTAAGCTGCAGGGTAGAGAAAGAGATGAAATGTTTTCTGCACCCTACCTTGAGACCTGCCTTTTTTATCTCTGGTTTTGTGTGGACTGGATCTGGAAAAAGACTCAACTGCTGCAACTTAAATCATCACCAGTTCTCTTGATGTGGTCTTTTCCTGAATCACAGTGCTGATGCTTTTGAGAGAGAACTACTCAGACTCACTTTGCCTTAAACCTTGAAAGGTGATTTTGATCCTCTTTTTTTATTTATTTTTTTTAACCTGGTTATAACAGAGTTGGGATAATATTTTGAGAAAAAAGAAATACATTTAGACCAAACCAAAAAAATGTACATGACATAGAGAAGAGAAAGGACATTGGGATAGCAGAAAGCTTTAATTATTTGCCGTTGGTAGGAGCATCAACTGATCAAGTGGTATATGAATGTGCAGTGTTACCAGATGTAGTCCCAGCAGAGTTTGGTGTGTTTTCTCCTCAGCTGCACTGTTTATTTATAAAAGAGAGAGAGATGGAGGTTCTCCCAAATCTCCCAAATTTGGCAGATGCTACAAAGAAGTGAGAAGATACAAACAAAGAGAGATTCAGCATCAGCAGCCACAGTTTCATCAGTTGATATAAGCCTCCCCAATTATGTTGCCTGCAGCCAGGACTTATATCTCAGCTGTAAATCACACTAGAGCAGGAGCTACCATGCTTCAGAGTTATGGTTGGTTTATTCCCTCAAAACCCCACTTTTTTTTTTTAAATCAAATTAGAGAGATGATGTGGCTTTGAAAAAAAGGATTTGTAAAAATGCAGACCCTGCATGCAAACACAGTTTTTTATTTTAAAAGCCAGTTTACATTTGCTTGTGGGGTGAGTGAGAGTCACCTGGGTCTGAGCTGTGAGGAATAGCGAGATGTGGCACAGGACTGGCCTAAACTGTGGAGGCACCAAGGTGGGAAGTGACCTCTTGAGACTGACCATTCCAACACCCCTGCTGGGAATGATCGTCTTTAATTTAGGTACAAGGCATACATTCAAAGGCATCCTGCAATGAAAGTACTATGTAACAGCTTCTGGCAAACCTTTGGAATTGGGGAAATAGACGAGAAACAAAGCAACTTTAAGTAAAGGATTTACACTACTCACACTCCTGTGGAACCCATGACTTGCACCATGTAGCAAGTAGGCCAGGGATTTTTTCAGCCACCATTTGAATAATGAGCATTATTTTTGTAGATGTTTTTAGGGATAAAGAAATGGGACAGGAAGTTGCATTCTCAGATGATGACTGAAACTCCAAAAGAGAGAGAGAGTACTCAGGACTTGATGGGAGTTATGAGAAGAATCAGGAATTTACATTTAAAGCTGCGTCAAGATGTGCATTGATGTCCAGTTCTCCAGTATGTGATGTTCATGTTGCAGCTTTCACAAAGTCTAGCACGAGGTACATTTCATCACTGATTCTGTCCCATTCAGTCTCTTGCACATGTAAATATCTGAGCTGCTGAGCCCCAGGTTGAAATTCCCATGACTCAACCTGGTAAAGAGAGAGAGGTTATTTCCAGAAGGTTTCTTCATCACAGAAAGATTTTAGAAGTCCTGAGGCCTTGTACTGAAGGGCGTTGGGAGGTAGTAATTACACCTTAATTATATGTGAAGCTAATGCAGGGCAAAGACAAGTCTCAGTGCTGTATTTTGATATACTAGCTGTATTAAAACCAGGGCCTCTTCTTACTGAGCCATCCAAATGAATGTTAACAAAGTCAGCAGTATACACTTGTACTCAGTAATCCAAAGTTTAAAGATTAAAATTGCATCTTGTGGACTGATTTGATTTTTATTTAAACCAGAAAAAGAAAGCTTGAAACTGCATTTACCCATAGTTTAATCTTCTGTGGGCAGAAATGAAACAGGGTATTCCAGGTGCTTTGCTCCTGAGAATTGTTTTCTTAATGTTTACTATCTGTGAAGCTAGGTGCTAAGCCTGTTAGAAGCCTTACTGAAGAAAAGTATATTGAAATGCTTTTATTTAAAAATTTTATCAAGATCATGATGGATGAAAATTGATTTCCTGTCTGAATCATGGAACAAGAATGGCTACTTCTTTCCCTTTTTATCATCTGAGCAGGTCTTTAAAAAGTCCAGCTCCTAGAATGCATTACTACAGTTCCCTGCTTTTATTTTCCTCTTTTTTCAGAAATAACTTGTCCATATGGTTTGGGAGAAAAGCTTGACAATATGCATCTTAAGCTCAGCAATATGTATCTTAAACTCTGTGCTTAGGAAAACAAAACAAATACATCCTACTGCATATGCCAGTGCCTACAGACGCTCTGACTGCAGTCGTCACACTGCCTCAACAACCCTGAGCCAGAGAAGCTGAAACTGTCCCTGTACGCAGCCAAGAAGGAAATCTGGCTGCGATATGCAACACAGTGGCACAGCAGCTTCTTAGAGCATGGGCAGGGTTGAAAGACACATAAAGGGCATTTGTCATAGCTAAACAAGTATGCCGGAGTTATATTTTAATTTAGTGGGCTGATGGGGTATTTTAAGCAAAGAACTTGATGCAAAACAGTATCTCCCTATGCTCTACCTCCCCACAGATATAAAAGAATCCTGCTCCTATTTTTCACCCCGAGTTTCCACCTCTTTGTGCTGTTTCTAACATTTTTTCACTGTTCATCTCTTTTCCGTGCTTTTCTCTGCTTTTTCAAATCCTCTCAGTGAGATGTTTGCTGTCAGTTGTGTCTTCCCTTGCAGATCCTGCTATGTAGATGTCTCTCAGGCTCTCTTGTGTATGAATCAGTTCCAAGGGCTTTAAAACAGGCTAGGGGGAGAAGCAAAGTTTACCTGTTGGCAGCAATGACACTTTACATGGGACAGTAAACTTCTCATTATTTATTAACTGATACTAAACCTTGGTAAACTGCCTGTGTCACATCTTTGCTTAGTCTCAGGAGCATAGTGTGACTCTGCAAGGCTTCTCTCTGCAGAAGCTCAGGAGTTGGTCAGAACTCATGTATTAACCTCTGTTCATACCTTGCCATGTACAAATTAAAATAGTGTAACACCTGAATGTAAGACAGCAGGGGGCACAGATACCTTTACAAAGCCCTCTCTGCCCATTTCTATGTCGGTCGTGCACAGTCTGTCCCAACACTTTTTATATGGCCTCTCTTGTTACAAGATTCCTCAGCACAGATGAGGAATGAAAAAAAAAAAAGTAAACAGCTGGATATTTCTGGAGAAAACCAAACCAAATCAAAATGAAACAAAATACAACAAAGCACACAAAAACCAGGCTGTAGCATTGCTTATCCTTGTGAGAACCTTGCACAAATAGATGCAAGGAACCAGTTAAAAATTAATGCGTTCAGCAGAACAAACAGTGAGTGGAAGTATTTTTTCATTAGTATAGTCAAGATTTTTGGTTGTAGAACAAAAGGAAGATTTTTTTCTTCAATAACCTCAGAATCTTGTTTTGAAAGTAGCTATGTAATGGATTCTTACATTTCAAACTAAAACCTATGTTCTGTAAGGCTTAATGCTGCATTTTCAATAATAGTAATAATAATAATAGTAACAATACTGTCATTGTCATAATCATCTTACAAACAGTTTAACAAAGTTTCTATCCATCACGCTTAGGCTTCTGACATGATGGGTGTTTAGGGCAAACTTGAGATTACTCAGACTAGCGAAAGTTGTGTGCAAAAAATTTTCTTTACTAATGCACAGTGGTTTTGGACAGCACATCTGGATTTTTTCTTTATCACTGGCAAAACATTTTATATTAAATATATATTATATGCTTTTATATCTGAAGATTATTTCACTCAGCTGCTAAGGGCAACAGGCAGGGATCTGCCCCTCAGATCTATTCTGACTGGTGATTGCTGGGGAGGATGAGCAATGTGCAGCAGCAAATGTGTGCTGATGAGGTCTCTCCAAGTAGCCTTTTACATTTGCTTCCAGTGCAAACAAAATACCTGACTACACAGTTACTGTGATTCAGAATGCATTTTCCGTGTTATGAATTTACTTTGTTAATACGGTAAGGACTAAATTTACACTTTGAGATCCTCAGATGAAATTATTGTTATTCTCAGTGCAACCGTCACCACCAGATGGTAGCGTCAGAGTCTTACCTGGTGTATAAATATTTCACACTCTTTCCAAGGAATTTTTTTTTTGCTGTGTGTTTTTTTGTGTGCATGTTTTGCAGAATGCTTTTGCTTTGTTTAGGTGTAAATCACAGAAAGAACCAAAGGAATTTTTAAAAATTTAGGCTGTTGGGTTAAGAAACATTAGTAACTGGTAGAGGTTTATTGTAGAGGTACTCAACTCTATGAATTCTGGTCCACAGCTGGGATGTATACCACAGATAAATACAGCTTTTCATAAAACATCCATTCTCCATGTTTCTCACTTGCTTTCCTGTACAGTGGGCAGAACTATGAGACCTGCCAGTAGGGCAGCAATAGGAAGCTGTGGGGGGTTTCCCTTTATGCTTTTACTCCATGTTGTTTTCAGATTGTATTTTGTGATCTCATCTGCGCTTCTTGCACAACACCTGCTGCAGTTGTGCTTTCTCTTTTGCAGTGTGAATGTGCCTTTAGGGAATGACCATCAGTTTCAATTTGTATTTCTGAAGTTGAAATCTTTGCTCCTGCGTAGAGAAGGGGCCACTCTCTGCTAAAAAGACCCCTAGTTATATGCTGATATATATTGTTGTTCTCCTACAGCCTGGATTCCACTAAGATCTGTATCCTGTCTTTAGGTACTTTAGCCATGCGTTTACAACACAGGGATTTCCTTCATGTGTATTATTTAGACTACAGGCCCTGAATGTCAGAACAGTGCTATTTGGTATCCATTCCTCTACAACAGACAGAGAATGCTGGAGAAGTGAAGGAATTATGTAAACCTGTTTTGAAATGCTCTAATCAAAGCAATTTTTTTTTTCTAATTTAATTTTTTGGTTGAGGTTTTTGTTCTCTCCCAGTTGTGACCTATTCATTGGTTGTAATGGGCTTTGAGGAAAGCCATCAACCATCACCCATGAATTAGTGGCATTATTGATTTTATGCATGTAAATGGACAACATACATCAAGACATTTCAGCTGCAGTCACCTTTCTCCTCATGGCATGGCAATGCTAGCTGAGGAGGAAAGGCATGGAGGTGCTTTGATCCAGGGAGGAGAACATCATGAAGCCTGGTTGACTTGAAGGAGTTGCTCTGGTAGAGCTGCAGTCCCAGCTGCCTCACTCGACGTCTAAAGGCTGTTTCTCAGTCCTGCACACTCTCAATTTTCAGAAGGACACACGCTAGCTCTGCCTTACATAGGAAGGCTGCCAAGGGAAGGTGTCTTTCTTGTGATAGCTGAGTTGTCAGATCTTATGCTCTTTTAAGCCCTAAACTCATTTATACTCACATCAAAATCGCAACAAACCTTTGTATACCATTAGTGAAAAGACACTCTGCATAGGCTGCTGGGTTGTAAGGGTGCTGAGCTATTAATAAAACAGATGTAGGCAGAGAGAATCCAGGCCTTTCATGACTCTACATTTCCGAATTTCACACAGGAGTAGTGCAAACAGGACAACTAACAAGCCTCTTTGTTCCACTGAACACTTAGTTACTTTAAAGCTGTTTTTTTCCAAACATATCCTGGATCTCTAACACAGGTGTAAAATAATGTCTAAGCCGAAACACAGAATAGAGGGAAGACAGGGAAGGCATGAACATATGAGCCAGCCTAAAGATCTCTGCTTTTTATATCTTGAAAAAGATCATCAGTGTTTTATACACTGCGTGGGGAGATTCATTTTGCCCAGGCTTATATGTGTACTTTTACTGGAGTGACTTGTGAAGTAAGCTGGCTGAATCTGATCTTGCATTGCAGAATGGTTTTTGCCAGGAAGCACAATACAGTTAGAATACCCCCTATATTTTTAACCATTCTGATGAGTGCTTAGGATTGCTAAGGAGGGCTTAATTTACGAAAACTTCCACTTTTTATTTCAGTAAGAATTCAGTTCTCTAGATAGTTATCAAAATCTCTTTTATGTTCCTCTTAGGAGACCAAATGAACAAGGGAAAGTATACACTATTGTAGTTTAGTCAGGATATGTTTTTCTGCAGAGGCCTTGGGCTAGGTGTTCACACTGATTGTGGGATGAAAAATTTTCCCTGATAATCTTACAGTCATCCCACAACAGTTTTGAACTCTGTGCATGACTAGATTCTTGATTTGCTGCAAGGGTTTGCAAATAGGAGTGGAATAAGACAAGGTGACCTACCCACTCCTGCATTTTGTGAGCTGACTTTTGCTGCCTCAGCACCAGGACCTTTTTTTTCACTAGGATGGTGAATGACTAGTCCTTAAATGAATGGATCAATAATTATTCCTTAAAATAAAAACCACCTGATTTTCTGTCTCTCCCCTCTCTCAAATCTGGCCCTGGTACCTGTTTCACACCCAGCCTGCCTGATGTCATCAACCCCAGCTCCCATGTCCTTCTGCTATGATGATGTTAATTCAGATGTGTTCCAAATAGTCAGAGCAGGAGGCATATGCTCTTGTTCATGCCCCTGGTGAGTTGTACAAATATATAAGGAAATTTTCTGCCACTTGAAACTTGCTGACTTATAGCCAGCTGGCTTATAGCCAGAAAGTGTCCTTTCAGATTTCTCAAAATTAAGGTAAAATAGCAGGACTTCACCTAAGATTTTTCCACCATTTTGTATTTTGAGAGAGGTTTTTTTTTAAATCCCCACAGTTTCAGTCACAATTCAAGTTTAGAAATGTGTTCTTTACTGCCCTCAAAAGGAAGTGTTGTTTTGGATTTTAGTGTTAGACTCTAACATGAAAGATTTAAGCATTACCAATAAAAGGCAAGCTTGTCATTCTTAGAAAAACTTCAACAAAAGCCACTGACTGCATAGGAGATCATGAAGATTTCAAAAAACATAGAAAGAAAAACTAAGAAACCTACTACACTCCTCACTCCCTCTTAGCAAGGGGGAAAGCAGTCCACACTGGCGATAATAATTTTAAAAATGTATATCATGGCTCTGCCAAGTGATATGTGCACATCAACACTGAAAAGTGTGACTCCAACTAGTTTATTTGCTGATGGTCTGGGGGACAATGACGACTCAGTGTGGATGGGGTTTCCCAGGTCCTGAGCAGGTTTTATATGAGCTATACGATTTTCAGTGCTGGAGCTAATTCAAATATTGCTCAGGATTTGTGATAACATCTTCCTCTAGTTTTACATATTATTACCCGGCCCAGAGGAAGAAATTAGTGAGAACAAATAGCTGGACAATGTAAAAGAACTAGTGTAGATGTTGTCCACAATTTCCTAGAAAGAAGCACAGAGCCTGGAACAAGCTGCATTTGTCAAAAAAACCCCATTTACTGGTTCTACAAAAAATCCATTGCATTTCAGCTAATTATGTGAACGTGATGCCCTGTGCTTGCATAACGGTATGGTATAAAATTCTGACGTGGTAAAATCTTTCTTCTGTTTTTATGTGACATAAGACAGAGGAGGAATGAGATCCTGATCTCATTGGAGAAATGTTGCTATGACAATTTAAACCAGCTAAAAATATACTCATGGCTGCTTGAAAGTCAGGGTAGTAAAGGCAGTATTCTCATTCCAAGATAAAAATGAGCAGTTTATTGGAAGTTCAGAAATGGGTAATTCTGAAGAAGGTATTTTGACCTTGAGTTATGTATCTACATTCAAATAATTTAGTCTCTGCAGTGAACAGTGAACAATTAAATGTTGAAGTAGTACAGAAAATATATAGGGGGTTTAAGGGTTTCTATGGTGAATTGCCTGTTACTGCACTTGCAAGTTTTTTGAGCACGTGAAGAATATGTGCTCATCTCTCCCAGAACCCATCAATACAATGATGCTGGTCACAAAAGTTAATCTTTGTGGCTATTGAAAGATGTGATGTGACTTTCTCAGGCAGACAAACAAAGATTTGTCTGTGCAAAACATTATGTCGTGTCCAAACAAGAAATGTGCAGGAATAGTTTGCCAAATGTTTCTGACAGTATTTTTACATTACCGTCATCTGCAGAGTGGGCTGGAGTTCTCATTCCTAAATAATTTTTCAGTTGAAAACACAAATGAGGATGTGGCAGGTCACACATACACCTCCTTCTTGTCGCAGTGTTTCTTGTATGTGGGTACCATATACTGCTGGAGAAGACAAGAGTTGTTACTTTGCCTCTCTGATGTAGGTAAAACCAGCAATATTTACATGGTCCAAATTCTAGCTCAGACCCTGTGCCTCATTTGCTGGTGGGTGGGCATAGATTTTCAGTCCTTAGATGAATCACCATTTGAAGGGATCTGCCTGTCTGTGCTGAATTTCAGGAGAAAGTGCAGTACTGTGCCAAGCAGTGCTCCTCTAATTTGGGATCCCTAACAGTGTTTACATCACGAGACCCTGTAATTTACCACAGGCTTCAGCTTTCCAAAGATTTACTAAGGGCGCATGGGGTTTCCCACTTCCATTACAAGACAAAGCGCACGTCCCTAAGACTGCTTAGTCTCTTTTTACCTGCATTCTCTAGTTTTATCAACAAAACCGTGGCCATTTTGAGCAGACAGTCATTCCAGTGTCAAGGGTCACAGAAAAAAGGCCTCAAATACATGCAGATCCCAGAACATAATGTGTGGCTTGATGCAGGTTCTACTTTTAGACACTCCTAAATCAGATAAGCAAAACAGAGAAATCCTGTAAGTATGCCCAGGATATTTTAGTGAAGCTTTTTACCATTTTCACATGTTTAGATTCGATGTTAGGAAAAATTTCTTCACTGAAATCATGGTCAAGCATTGGCATAGGCTCCCCAGAAAAGTGATGGAGTCACTGTTCCCGCAAATATTAGTAAGCGTGTAAATGTGGTGCCTAGGGACATTTTGCAGTGGTAGACCTGGCAGTATTGTGTTAAAAGTTGGATTCAGTGATCTTTGAGGTTTTTTCCAACCTAAATTATTCTACGATTCTCTGAAACTCATGTAACAGTAACTGGAAGAAGGTAAACTTTCTATTTTTCTGTTGTTTCTAAGTAAGCGTATGCTAAATTTAACAGAGAAATACAGGTGAGAATTGAAAAGAAGTAAGTCAAACTTAAAAGGCCCAACTGTGCTACTTGCTGGCTGAACTGCAAGGCAAAATTCCTTGGAAATCTCAAGGAGAACAGATTATAAATAAAGTTAAGAATATACATGAGGCACTGTAACCAGAACAGTCTTTTTATTTTTATCCAGGTCAACAGTCAGATGTTTGATGTTAACTTCCTTTACTTCTGTGTCTTTTAGATCAGGGTGCATAAAGCTCAGCTTGTGGTAGCCTGCTGTAACTTAGTGCATCCATCCTTTCATATTATCATATAGGTGTAAAAATTTGGCAGAAGAAAAATTCTTCTTCTCAAAATACTGGGTATTTATCAGCAAACAATTTGAAAATAACTTCATGCTGCTTGCACCTCTGTTTCATTTACTGCATCCAGTGAATGACATATGATTTTGTTCAATTTTGATAGCCTTTTTGATTTTATCTAAATATAAACAAATCACTCAGGAATATTAAAGCGTCGGTGCTTTCCTTATATTTTTTTTTTTAAAGCAGTGTATTATCAGTTCTATAAAAGCTGATAACTACACTTTTTCATTTTCTTTCAGCTTGAATTTATCTGTGCATTTATTACCAGGAGAGTTCTATCCTTAATTGTGTGTTAAAACCCACCCTGGCCTGGTCCATTATTTTCCCCTTATAAATAATTTTTCTTCAAGTATTGTAAGGTCCATTGGCACTTACCATGGCTGACTGTCTTCCTGAGGCAGAGCTCTGGTTGCACATATGGGTAAGCTCGCCCCTGAGGTCATGTCTAGTTTTGCAGAGAAAGCAGTGCAGTGCTGAGTCCTCAGGTCTTGTGTACTGTCTAGTTAGCCTGAACTTTTCACACACCATTCCTGCACATGGCGAAGTCCATGATATGTTTTTATGTTGTTCACAATTTTGTCCATAGGTTCTTCCTTTACACTCACTCCCCTGGCACATTTTATCGTTCCCTGAGGATAAATTGCGAAAGGCTGCTTAGTGCTGTCAGTATGTGGATCATCTGGCTGTCAAGCTGGAGGATGGATGTTCTAGCCCAGTTTGGTATCTAATCCTTACTCAGGAGTCTGCAAAGTAGCATCAAAGAAATACATATATTGTTATAGGTCTCAAAAAATCCAAAGGAGATTGGAGGAGAGAAAATGAGAGAAATTAATTCATGAGTCTAGACATTTTTATTAGAAATACACAACAAAACGGTGGATAGAAGTATGTCAATATGATAAAATCAATTATGTTTACCATATGTTGGGCTGCTGGATGAGGACATACCAGTTCAGGCACAATACAACCTACTGGCATTGCAATCTGCGTGATTTCCAACTCTGATGACTACTCTCTTCTGTCCACTACCACATTGAGAGGATAGTGATATACTTTCAGTATAAATATCTATATATAGATCTTTGTGAGCAAGATGAAAAAAAATTAAATTAATTCAATTGGACCTGAAATTTTCTTTCCCAACACAGAAGATTGTGTCCCTCACTTTTACAATGACAATCAAATCCCTATTACAAAGAATACTTAAATTTTTCATGTACATAGATAAGACCTTTAATGTGAAAACAAAAATGTCAAGAAATTGAAATGTGTGTTTGTTTTTTGTGTTGTTTGTGGGTACAGGCAGCAAAGTTTGTAAAGAAATAAGGCTAAATCTTGGATTTATAAAAGAGAGGAGGAATCACTGAGTTACAGCATTCTGAGGCTGCTGCATGCTGATGCTTCATAGTTCTGTATTGGGGAGTTTGTAACTCAGGAATTCAAGGACATTTGTGACCAAGGATTTTCTCTTACATTGGTGTTCCTAATAGTGGGAGCTGCATGTCAGCCTGAAAAACAGGCTAAATATGAGCATATCTTTTGAATGTCTGAATTCTCAGAAAACAAATGACTGGGTGTTTGGCTGTGCCTCAAGGAGGCATAAGGAAATGTAACTCTTCTCCTCTCCATTTCCTGATGAAAGGAAATCAAATCCCCAGGGTAACATGCTATGCTGCTACAGGGACACTGGTAGCACTAGAAACGGTCAAAAATGGAAAACCTTGGAACTCTGAATGAGGCTCTGAACTGCTTGCATGTCTTCATGGAAAGTATTTTCTTCTATTTCTTATTGACTTTTAAAATAGCACCAAGGAATAACTAAATTATTTCAAAGAGAATTCCAAGAGTTTTGTAACTTCTTTGCTTTTTTTTCTTTTCTGTATTGTATTGTTGTTCTGAGGTAAGTAGCTGGTACAAGCACAACAGGAATACATGTAATCCCTCAGGGTGGGGACTGGTGTTTGAGAAAATGTACTCAACATATGTATAAATAAAATGCAATGCAGTCCCATAAAAACTGGAGCCTGTCAGCGTCAATCTGGAGCAAAACTTATATATTATATTCTCAAAATTTAGGCACAGCATCAATTGTATGGGGATGTACGGGAGAGAACCGAGTCCCCAAAGTATTTTTCTTGCAGTCTAGATTTCTTTTTCACTTCAAACTTTTTAAACTTACCCTTAATTCAAAACTGACTAAGATGTCAGAGATCAGGTAGGTCCTTTCTGTTGGGCCTACCAGTTCTGTCTTGGTGTCTTTTTGTGTATTTTTTAATGCTTGTATTGATTGTGCTGTTGTGTTTGATAGTGGAGGCCGTGCCTGAAGCTGCTGGTGCTAATGTAGAGTTCAAGAAACACCTTTGCTATGTAGAGTGCAGTAGTATATTTGCACATCCAGCCTGTCTGGATGCCTGGAATAAACCTGCTGGTAGGGGCAGTGACACGATGACACTGAGAAAGCTGGGGTGAGCTTTGTTATATTTGCTGTTCAGGGCAAGCCCAGAATTGGAGTTTTCTATACCAGGGAAAGGTAATGAAGCAAAGAGCAAAATGAGAAACCTTGCAATAGCAGGAGAAGAGTGACAACAGTTGTTAGGAAGTGGATGAGTGGGAAGATGCAATAACCCTTTTGACTTAGGCACACAAGAAATTAGCAGCCTGGGAACACCAACTGTTGCCTTCCCCAGAAAGAAAAAGGATATATATTTTTGCATTCCTTGAAGTATGCCAGGCACAGCACCAAGGTTAGTGATGACTAACTGAATGTCTGGGGCCGTGGACAGGAAGAGAAGTCACAGCTTCATTCCCACCATGCCTGCAGACTTTGTAGCCAGGCAGTTCCTCTTTGCTCCAGATTCTCTGGGACAAACTCAGGAGCCTTGTCCTAAAAGAAGGTTAGGTAGAGACAAGAGTGTTGCAAGGAAAGGATTCAGGTCAGCTACCTGATGAATGAATAGCCCCTAGATCCCACTGCTGTGCTTAGGGGTTTATATCTGATGGTGACAGTACAGATGGATGTAATCCTCTCTGCTCAGTTCCTTGTACAGGGCTGGGAGCAGATGGTGAGGTTTTATGAGTTTTACCTCTGGTTCTGAACACAATTCTTAGAATTGATCTTGCCTTGCTGAATTATTAGTCAAAAGGCAGATGGCACCCCGTCCAGATGGATCTTAAAAATGTCCAGTGTTGGGGAATACACTCTTTCCCTAGGGAAATTAATCCAATGGCTAATTGTTCTCATTGTGAAAAATTTTACTCTGTATCCAATAGGAATGTCCCCAGAAGTAACTCGTACCCATTGCTTCTCATCTTTTCTGTGTGAATCCTTGCAAAAAAGGAGTCTACATCTTCTTTGTAGCCACACTTTAAGCACTCAAACACAGTGATAAGGTCTTCCCTAAGCTTTCTTTTCCCCAGGCTGAACAAACCCAGCTCTCAGCCTTTCCTCAAATGGCAGGCTTCCCAGTTCTTTGATTATCTTTTTGGCCCTTCTCTGAACCCTGTCCAGCCTGTCTACATCTTTTTTTTTTGTCCAGCAGGGACCAAAATGGAACACAATATTCCAGAGGTGGCCTGACAAACACTGAGTAGAGTGGGATAGTGACATCTTTAATCTCTGCTGGTGATGCCTTTTTGATGGAACCCAACATCCTCTGGTCTTTCTTTGCCACAGCAGAACACTGTGCACTCCTGTTGAGCTTGTTGTCCACCAGGACCCCAGGTCTCTTTTCTACAGAGCTGCTCCCCAGAGGAGTAAATCCCAGTTTGTGCTGCACTCCTGGATTATGTTTTCCCCAGGGCAAGGCCTTATATTTGTCTTTGCTGAAATTAAACCGTAAGCTGTTTTCCACTTCTTCACATAAAAGTTCTAAATGGGCTCATCTCCATATCCTTTGTTCAGTTTCCAGAACTGCTATAATCTGCCACCTGGTGTAGATCATAAAAAATCAAATTTTAAGCATGTCCTGTTCAGTAAGTGATATTAATTTATAAAGTCAGAAAGCAAATTTTGGCTTTGTTACATACCCCTCAGACATGTACTGAGAATTTTTTCCAGTTCTTATTTTAATGTTTAATAAAGATGCATCCATTGGTTGTTGTGGGTTAATGATTTTCTTTTAGAGTAAAATAGGTTTAATAATGCATTTGACTAAAACAGGCAGCCTTTGACACAAGTTATTCAGTACATCTGAAGTAAGTATTTTAAATGAAAGAAAAAAAAAAAAGCCCAAAGGATTTGAAGATTATCTTCAGCTTTTTGGTGTGATCCTGCAGCAGTTCTCACATCTCTCATTTGACAGCACTGGTATAAACAATGATGAATCTCTTAATTTTAGAGTTGTCAAGAAAGGTCTCCATTTTCTTAATTTCTTTTTTCTTGATTCACATCAAGAATAGCAGGAGAGACTCTGCTCTGGCATGGACACTCTTTCTGTCATTCTTTCAGGTAGAGCTGATGGTCTGAGTGTGACCAGGGCTGTGGATACAGCTGTTTGGGAAGGAAGGCTTATGCAGGGGCTAGGGCTGTCCTATGACTTTAGTCCCCTGCTCTTGAATAGGTTGCACAGGTGCAGATCGTCAGTGTTGCCTGAGCATCTCTCTTTGATGGAAATAAACAGTTAACCCCAGTGGCAGTCACGTGCCTTAACACCTTTAGGATGACCTAATTCCTGTACACATGACTCTTCTATTAGATGGGTGAACTATTCTGCCCTATCTCCCTGCACTGATGTGCACTAGATGTGTGCCAGACTTTTGTGAGGAGACCTTTTACGAAAAACAGGATCAGAGGTCTAATAGACAGCCATTTCAACAGAGTGTTACTGTTTGTACTGTATTTCAAAATGAATAATAACATAATAAAGTATATTAGCTCTGAAGGACTGAGACCGCAGTCATGGGAAATGTGTATGTACTTATTACCATTTGTCTTAGATAATTCCACGATGGCTCTCTGAAATAGTCTCTAGATCTTCAGTTTGATTAGATTTATGTTTTTACATGTTTTTTTTTATTTCTAAGAAGGCTGCAGATTAACAGCTCTGGTCTTACTCATCATTACCAGAATATGTTTTCTGTCCTCTGCAAACCCTGCGATGCACAAACCCTCCACAGTAATGCAAATATCTCCACTGCAATTACTCAAACCCTATTACCGCTATGGTGAATTAAATATTTACTGTGTTCAGTTGTCAGTGTTAAAATTGTTACAGCTCTCCCACTCTGGTCCTGAAGATAGGAGAAATGTCTGACATTAGAAACAAGCAGTGTTAATTTATCATTAAGTACCACTGTAGTACTTACTAGCACTCTCCTTGATATTTATTAGTACTTGCCTTGCGTTGGAGATAGATTTGTGGGTGAAGATCTGCCCTTAAGCTAACATGGCTTGCTGGTTAATACTGCAGGACAGCAGGGGGGATATCTCTGTTGTGTGCTCAGCATCTCCTCTTGTTCACCCGATCACTGTGGTCTAGCAGGCTCATTACCTTGTCATGACGGAAAATATTCAGAGCATTGACTTCTTTTTACCCTACCTTTGTTCCATGAAAGTGGGAAGTGGGAGATGTGTCAAGAAAAGAACAAGTTGACACCAAGTTTTTAAAATAAAATCCAGTAACAGAATTTTCTTAAGATTTTGACAAATCTGCCAGCCTTGCATGAAACTGTCAGTTTCTTAGCGTCTACCTCAGTAATGATACTAGATGAATAAAATGAGAATAAATCACAGAGCCCTAGCAATCCAACCAGAGCTTAGCCAGTAAGGAATTTAGATTATTGCTGTAGCAATCAAGGTTTGGCTGTCAAAAGACCTCTCTCTCTTTTGTCAAAGCTTGTGAGTATTCCACTGACTAAAGATAACTGAAACTAGTCATCGACCATTCCCCCTGAAAAGTCATGCTCCAACACTGAACACTGAATGCTGAGTACCACTGTTACCTGTGAGAATAAAATACCTGGGAAAATCATCTTTAAAAATCTATCAATTCTTTCACCTTTACTGTTAAAAAGATGGGCATGATGTAAGGCATCTGACTTGAGATATATTCCACATCCCCAGCAAGCTATTTGCTCCTCATTAGAACATCTGGGAAGAATTAGGTCTCCTTGTCATAGATGAGGTCAGACCAACTGAAGTCCCAGGACAGGTCAGACCAGTCTACTGATACCATGTACTCAGGGAAACACTTGTCTTAGTGTTGGCAGAAACTTGCGGCTTTGCAAAGACCCATTTTTAGAAATAGCTTTGATTGCCCTTCTTGATACTTAGGAACATGATAGCAACCCATAACTAGCAGTTGCAGCCACTGGACAGGTGTCTGACAAAGCGCTTTATGACAAAAAGTAAGAGAATCCAACAGCTCAGAGAGCAATGATTCAATGCTTGTCAATAGCCTCCTGCAGAGTAGAAAATAAGGTGAACCCAGGAGAAGTTAGAGACCTTGACAGGTGATGTAGGTACCATGGCAATTTCGCTGGCAGCAAACCTCTTAATCCTCAGCTAGATTTGGGAAGGGATTTCTTAAAGGCTCTTCACTCTACGTCTGCTCCACGTCTGCTCCAGCACACAGCAGCAGAGCAGCACTGCCTGACTTCCCTCCAACAGCACTGCCAAGCAAACCAACCGGGAGAATGGAATATCAGTCCTGGTCAATGGCCCTGAGCGATCATCACCAGAGACTCCAAAGGAGGACTTAGGCCTTTAAACTCTGAAGAGAAACACACCACTGACTGCCGAGGCATAGCAGGCAGCACAGTGGGTGCTATCGCATAAGAGACATGATTTCACCTCAGAAAAGGCGAGTTAAAAACATCTGGGGGTGGCAACCCAGCTCTTCTCATGGGTGGCCAGTTGGGTAGCCAAGCTACTGAAACAACCAGCTGGGGAGCACAGCATGCCCCGCCAGCATCTCATGGGATGCACTGTCTGGTTCTGCTTCAGGGACAGGGTTTGCCTCCTCTGGGGCAGATTGTTGCTTTCAACAACTTTGAACCCAGTGACACCCCCCCAAACCTGAAGTACCCTTTAGACCTGGTAGCATTGCCCAAATCCAGGAACAAATGCAGATGTACCTGACACATGGGAGCACCCCCCAAACCTGGGAGCATGCACCTGATGCCCACAGCAACACTCATAAACCCTGAAGTTCACCCCAAAGTGGCAGCAACCACCACACCCAGGCACATGCCCAAAACTTGTTAGCAACCTCCGAACCCACAAATACCCTCAAGCCCAGGGGCACATCTTAAATCTGCCAATAGCACTGTAGGTTCAGAGAGCCACCAGATACACCCCTGAACTGGCCACCTTTCCTCAGGCCAGGCAGACCCCCAAAAACTGGCAGCACTGCATGGCCCCAGCAGGACGCAGCAATCCCAAGCCCAGAGGGCTGTTGCCATGCCATGGCATCTGGGGCAGCCCCTAGGCCAGGCCCCACAACTTGGCCAGGGCAAGGAATGAAGGCTGGAGCAGGAAGCCTGGGTTGGTCCAGGTCTGGTGGCAACCTCACCACCAGGCTGGCTGTGCTCTTGTCACTTCTGTGGACTTCCCAGGGCACTGGGGCCCAGCCGGGCATCCTGGACAAGGCAGAGACCATGGATGCAGATGAAACTCAGGCATGTGAACATCCCCTGGGGGCAAAGGTCTGCTCCAGAGGGACACTGACAGCAGCCATTCAGGGCCAGCAAGGCTTGAAGCACACAGCCATGGCTCTGGGCAGCCAGGCAAGGCTAGTCTGTAGGGAGGAATGTCTGGGAAAGGTACTGCCAACCCTGGGGAAGAAGACAAGACCCCATCCATCCCCTAACACTGCTCTTGAGAAAGGCAGAGGATAATGGCTGGCAAATGAGTGTGGGATCTCCCAGTGCAGATAAGCAGATAACTTTTCTGTGACAGGTGAAGAGGGCCAGCCAGCACTTGGGGCTGGTACACAGCTAGTCCTGTGGTGGTTTTCAGGCCGACTTTAGGGCTTTTTTCCCCCATCATGTTTGCCAAAAGGTGTGTCATGTCCTAATAGGCCCAGTCTGGGAGTGGTTGTCACTCTTGACTGGCAGAGTGGCATGGGGGAGCCCCCGTGCTGCCTGACTGGCAGGCTGAAGCTGCTGGTTTCAGCAGTCTGTGTTGGCACAATTGACCAGTATTGGCTGAGTTTTGTGCCCACTGTTTTTTCTTTGAGCAGTTTTAGATCCGGTCTGGCCCTGGGTGGCTGGAGAGACTGCTGCTTTCAGGCACCAGGGAGCCATGGATCTGCCCTGATGCCACCTGGCTGGTAGTGCTGGGGCTCACAACCTCCAAATTGTCACTGAAGGCTGAAAGGAGAGGCAGAATGGTCAGCAAGATGGCCACCCAGTCCCCAGGCAGAAGTCTTTGTCCACAACAATTGAGAAGTCCACAACTCTCCTGGAGCCAAGCCCTGAGGCTCTGCTGACAGGCCGAGGCTGGCCCCTGGCCCCAGCAGAAGACACCTGGGTGCTTTGCCTCTTACCAGTGTCCATGGGTGCAGCTGTCACACTCCCAGGGTTTTGCACTGTTCCTCAAAGAGAAGCAGCATTGCTTTAGGCCAGCAGGGCTGGAACAGAGACCATCGCCTGCACTGGGCGTTGGTGAGGCTGTGCCTTGAACCTTCTGGGCCTACATGACAATAAAGACATTGAGGTGCTGGACCATGTCCAGAGAACGGCAATATAGCTGGGGAATGGTCTGGAGCACAAGTCTGATGAAGACTGAGGGGGTTCAGCCTCAAGAAAAAGATGCTTGGGGGCAACTTCTCACTCTCTAAACTGTCTGAAAGAAGTTTGTAACCAGGTGGGGGTTGGTCTCTTCTCCTGGGCAACCAGCAACAGGACAAGAGGAAACGGCCTCAAGTTGTGCCAGGGGAGGTTTAGATTGGGTATTAGGAAAGATTTCTTCACTGAAAGGGTGCTGAGGCATTGGAACGGAGAAGTGATGGAGTGGCCATTCTTTCAATTATTCATCATGTCAGGGACATGATTTAGTGGTGGGCTTGGCAGGGCTGGGTTAACACTTGAGCTCAGGGATCTTCAGGGTCTTTTCCAACCTCTCTGATCCTATGATGTCTATGGGTTTTATCATGATTATTATGAATAGCAGCATTAGTAGTGCTTGCTCATGTTTCTTTCACTAGAAGTCTTCCCTTCTTGCTTTAGATAGGTGTATTTTGCTTGTTACCCACTTCTCTCCTGCTTTTAGTCCATCATCTAATAGTTTACTGTGGCAAATATTTTTTTAAAAGTTAGTATTTTATCAAAAAATTGGAAGAAATGATATATTAGAGATCATTAATCCCTCTACAAGAGAGAAAATTGACAGATAGATGGGTTTATAAGCTGAAAAAAAGGATAGTAGTGCCTTTTGGAGCATTTTGGGAAAGACAACTGAATTCCTTTCAGTGTTATTATTGCAACTAAGTACCTCACTGCACTAGAAGAGGACATGCAAATGCAAGTCTTGCTAAGGACTTTCAAAAGTGATCACACCGTTTGGGTACGGTGGAAGTGTGTTGATGGTGCCTAAGTGAAGGCATCCACAATGTCTGGACACTCTTCAGCTTTTCTCACCAGCTTGTAGTTCTCAGCAGATTTCCCTGAACACATGAATAGTTGTAGGGAAAGACTTGATTCAATAATCTGTCTTCAAGTCCAATTTTGAGCTTAACTGGGCAACGTGGTCTTGCACCTGATGTCTTACAAGCCTCCGCAAGGGTATTTCCTTAGATACATGAATCCTCATCTCACTGAGTGATTTTGTCTTCTGTGATTTGCGTCCCGTGACTAGCTCATATTAACATTTAAAGATTCCTGAAGATACCTCCTCTTATATTCTAACTTTATACTCTAATATGTACAACATAGACTGCATTTAGGATGCAGGATGAGAGCTAGAGTCATTGAACAGGGTGTTACTGAAGAATACAATATTGTGGGCAGTCTTCTGTCTATAGAACATCTGCTTGAAGTGTATTTGCTTATCTCAAAGCCGTGTCCACCTTGCCTTGTATTCTTGCAAGCAGCCACGAGGCCTCTCACTGACAACTCCCTTAACTAGTTAGTAGAAATTAATTTCTTTCTTTTCGGTTTAAAAATTGTAAAGTTCCTGACTAATGTTGCCAGTGCCTTAGGTGGAAAAACAGCCTGAGCAAACAGAGTAATTCAGTAATTCAGAAAACTGAATCAGAGCTTGGTCCTGTCTCTCAGGTGGCTTGCCTAAGTACATCCTAATATATCCAGTTAGTATCCAGGAATTATTCACGATTTTTACTGAACTGTGTGTACAGTTCCAGAAGTCAAGGGGGAGGGGAGGTGTGTCAGGAACCTCACAACTTTTATTCAGAAAAGGAACTAATTTTTTAAGGATTTGAATATTTTGCCACTATCCAAGCAGCTGTTACAGTAACTTGAATTTAGATTTTCACACTTCTTGTCCAGAAAATTAGGAGGGATATAGGAAAATCTGTGAGCTTTTTTACTACGATGTGTTTAATTTTCTAGCTAGCATGTAGAATTTTAGCTCAAATATAATTTCAAATGTGTATGACCTAATATAATATAAGGATTCTCCCCCATCTGCTATCCTCTCTGTTTTAGATATTTCTTTATAGGATCATTGTCTTATTTCAGAAAAAAGCATTACTTCATATACTCCGTGTCAGTGACACCCATCCCAAGAGCATGCAAGCTGCACTTTTGTTTTATTAATTAACATAGTATTAGTAAAATACTCTAAAGATGGTAAGCATCCTCACCTTGCTAATGTAATTGCTGCATTTCATACCAACTACGTTCCTAAAAAAAGTAATATGGATATGAATGGTCCAAGATGATAACAGGCTGGGGTCTCACAACATGTTGATGGCTTGGAAATTTCAAGTTACAGAAGCATCGTTAGTTTGCAGTTTACACACAGCATACAGGCCCAAGTGCACTATAAAAATACAAACATGAGGACATTCTGATGAAGTTCAGGAAATTGTGTGTATGCATATGCATGTATAACAGGGCAAAATAGGGCACAATAGGGCAAAAAGGATTAAATGCTTTTGGGGAGATTGGGTCCCATTTTCATATTTTTGCAATGATTGATTTTTTATGGACTCTCACCTAAGACACCTAAGAGCATTTCTCCCACCTCTCTCTCTTGCCTTCTGTCACTTCCTTCCTCTGCCTTTCTGTCTGTGCATTGCTCCATGACAAAACGCTGCTGAAGAGCTGGCCAGATACTGCAAAGTTATATCCTCACAACTTTACAGGCAGCCCTGACAGGGCCTGCAACAAGGTGAGAATTCCTGAACGTGAGTGATGACAGTGTGATTTTACAGACCAGTTTAAAGTGGCTAGGGACATCCGGAAAGATATGGCACAACTAATATTTCAAATAGGTGCGTGATGTCTTTGAATCTAAGCTTAAATCAATTGTGAATGTACAAATACATCTGTGTTTCTCTGAGAAAGCCATAAATAGAATTGTACTTTACCATGGGTTTACTGGCTGTGAGCCAAACCAAGGAAGCAGAGACAGGCATTGAGGCATGTATATTCACACCCTCCTGCACTGACCTCAGAGTTTACCCCAGCTTCGCATAATTTCTTCTTGATGCAGCAAGCTATTTTTTATACTGTTACGGTATGTTACCCCTGAAGCTCAATCCTAAATCCAAATAGTTAATTATGTGAAAAGGCCTATTAACTTGAGTAAGAGGACTACTCATGCACAGAAATCTGTGCAGTTCTGGGCCAGGTGCTAAAAAAGGAAAGCTGATCATGTTGTTTTGAAAGGCCAAGACTATGAAAGGTCTCCATATAAGTTTAAATTAGTTCTCCCAGGGAAGCGAACTAGGAGTTTGAATTTCTGTGTTAGTGATAAGTTGCTTACCTTGGTAGTCCATCATTTATATTCATTGGCTGCAACAGGCTGGAATTTGTCCAGAGAGTAGGATTTTCTTTTTTCATTGTGAAAAGATTCCTGTTTTCAGTGAAATCCTCCATCATTTCCCTTTTTCACCAGTATGATACTGCTTATTCACAAGGCTTGTAAGTTTTAATGAGCGTTATTTTTTGTTCTGTCTCAGCCTGTCAGCAAAGTTTAGTAAACCTTGTGCCTTGTGACAAATGCATTTACCAGCTGGATGGAGCATATTTGCACTGTGCTCTCTTTGGAGATGCTGTCTCTGTGAATTACTGTGGGGCAGACCAAAAACATCTGGCATTCCCTTATGAGGAAAGGTAAGCATAGATCCCTTATTTCTGGCCAATCCTAGAGGGGCTCAACATTTGGCTTCATCAGAAAGAGGAGTTAGGGAAGAACAGCGTGAATCATGTCTTCACCATGTGTGCAGGGATACATAAACTTCAGGGCAAGGAGGCAGCTGTCCCTTCACTCCTCTTCCACACCTCCCTGCCTGAATACACTACTGTCTTCCTTGTGACATGGTCTCATTCCAAGTTTGCATTCTTCTTGCACGGAGAAAAAAAATCTATAATGCACTCATCAGGACCTTCTTTGCGTCTAGGAATTGCAAGGTGGCAACGCAAAGGGTAGGCTCTTTTGAACATGTGCTATTGACCAGACACAACACAGCCATAAACTCATGCTCCAAATGTAATTTAGGACTTGAACTGCTCCCCTTTGGCAGTCATATGGAATCACCGTGGCAACTGTTCCACTGGGAACAGCATGGGTACACTGGGAAATACTGAAATCTTGAAAACAATTTTGGGATGGAAATCTCATTTGGAAATGAAGTCTTGTGTGAGACAATTGACTGTCTCTTTGATAAAATGCTAGAGAATGCTCCCACTCCAAAGAGGGGCAGTACTTGGGACCAACAATTTTGAGAAAATGCTGACAGCTACATGCAGAATTTCAAAAAAAGCTCTGGAGTTTCAAAAAAACCCATCTTTCTGAAGCTGTTCAGTTGAACAGAATAATACTTTTGTCTTTACTCAGTGTGCACACTCAAAATTGAATATAAAATTGTAGCGAGGACAAACACATTGTCTTCCTGGGAGAAGATAAAGGAAGTTCCATTGCGTGGTGATGTGCTATTTGATGGCCCTCACAATACTGCCACAGCAGCTGCCCAGTGGAGAAAGTCACTATAAACAGGGAAAGAGGCTCTGGTAGTAAGAAATTATAGGTCATGTGAAGTACATTAAAAAAGAAAAAAGTGCAAAATCCATTTTGTTGAGATTTCCTTTGTTGTTGCTTTACTCTGTAAAGCTAATTGTAAAGATCAAAAAAACCTGTTACTGTTGAGACCACACAGATTTCTAAGCTACTAAGTTTCTTTAACACTCCTGGGTTTCCATCATGGTTTACATTTGTAATAGATCCAAAGAATTTAATCCGATGTGCTTATTTCTGAGAAGCTATTGCGTTTTTAAGTGAATAACCTTGTTCAACCTTTGCCTTTCTTCCTTATAATATTGTCTGATGGATGCTGGAAGCAGAGGAATTACAGTGCTTCTAGATTACTGCTCTACTTTAAAGGGGGTGGTGTGGCCCAGTGGGCTGGAACATGAGATGGATTCTCTACCAGGTAACCTTGGGTGGCTGGTTTCACACCTGTAAGCATCAGCTAACTGTAGCTGAAAAACAGAAGGGGAAAGGGGAGCTGATGGCACCACTGCTTTGCAAGTGCTTGAGTCACAAGCAAAAAGCTGTGACACGAGGAAAAAGCTCTATCTAAGAAGCAAGATTGACCTACGGCTACTTCTGAAGCAGGCTTATTTTGGGACATGATACAATTCTGCCATCTCTCTGTTATTTTGTAGCTAAAAACACGTGTATTCGATCTGAACACATTCACTCTGATCTGTCTGTTCAAGCTGTTTCTCAAGGTTAATGGTTAAACGGCTAAAAATACAAATGTGGACATTCGCAGGGGTTTTTGGAACAACCGTGCAAAATTTTACTTCCATTGTAATGCTACCTTTTCTTCTTCATCATCATAATCTTAAAGCACAAGAGGTTACTCCTTCTGTGAATTACAGTTATTAGAGAAGAAAAGCATTTTACTGAACACTGTCAGTCTAACCTTTTGCAACAGCTCTTTGAAGACAGAAGCAGATAATCTGAATTGTCTTGCAGTTGCAGATGCAAAAGCCATGAAGAAATAGTGAAACTGTATTAGTAGTGAAAGTCTATTTCAGTATAAATGTAAAATGTTAAAAGAATCTGTTCTTTAATATCTTTGTGAGGCTGAAATGAACATGGAATCTCTTTAATTCTTGTAGATGAACCAGAAATATTTGGATGCTAGTGTAAGGCTGGTTTAGAGCCTTCGGAAGCAATCAGACTATGATCTGGGTGTTGTCTTCTCTAAAGAAAAAACATTTAATTGCTCCCAGAGCTGATGTGAGTCATTGTTTGTTTTCTGTTAGAGCAACACCTCAGTCCTCAGCAGGGACTCTGAAAATGAGTTAGTTCCATTGTATTTTTGTCCAATTGTCTGCCCGCTGCCCAGATTTCTAAGAGGCATTATCTGTCTCAAAGTATTTGAAGCAAGACAGTCCCAGAAGTATAGGCAAGGAGGAGTGAAATGAGTAGCCAATTCCACTTAACAGCTAGGAGCAGATATTCTGAGTCCTAGAGATATGTCCTACCTGTCAAAACACTTCCAGTCTGCTATTCAGAATAATGATGCCAAGGAATCAGAAGAGGGATAAAATGTTGTGCTTTAGGATAATTTTGATGATGTTAATGATACTTTAATGGCTTATTTGGGTTTTAGACAAAATTTTCTCAAAATTGTTAAATTTTATATTAAAGCCTAGAGGTATTATGTGATTCTTTACGATACTTATAAAATTTTTTTTCTCTGCCAGGTGGTTTTCCACATGACACAACATGGAACTTCTATTAATAATCATAATAAACAGAATCAACAGCATCAAATGCTAATCAGTTCTCCACATATAGGGTGCTGTAGTCTGTGTGTGTGTTTCTCTCCTAAATGATGGCACAATGTAGCATCCATTAAAATAGTGTTCATATTTTCTGATGCTTCAATTTGCAGAAGTCACCAGAAAACAGCTAGAGCAACTGTATGTGTGTATATCAGATGGCTTGAAATAGTTTAGTGCATGTTGTAAGGACAATTCTGTTGCACCTGTCAGCATCCATGGGATTTTTCAATACTTTTGTTTCCCTACAGCTCTAAAGATGCTCTGAGACATGAAATATTTCTGTACAATATGGGATCTGGGCGAAGTAAGTTTGTGAGCTGTTATGAACTGCAGTTCAGACTGGCAGTTCAGACTGGCAAATAAGAGATGTAGCAGTCCTGAATTTATCCTGTGTTTTCATAATGCATGGTTACCTGTCCTCTCTTCCTCTAAGACAGATAATTACATAGAAATTATAAAGATTTCTAAAATAAGTCTCCCATAACTGTCTACTTGATTTCAAATATTTCAAAATTACTCAGGACTCTGAGCAAGACTGAAAAATTTCCTGCATTTTTGCCTGCAGTTTTGGGAACTTTGGTCAAATAGAGTGCTTCACATTACTAATGAATATTGCTTAATTTGCCTTACAGGTATCCTTATCTCAGGTCATCGTAAATACAATATTTCCAAAGAAGGAAATAATTTCACTTTGAGGTTTTGTTTACATCCCCTGCTTGGGGTTTTTTTTGCTCTCATAATGAGGAATTGAGTGCTGCTTTTCCTATGGTGAGATCATTTGTCAAGCTTCTGTCCCACACTGAGTCTCAGATAATCTGGTTGCATTAAAGCTGCAATAGTCAATGCTACAATGCACTGACCTTCTCATGGCATTGAATCAGTCCTACCTGTAGGTACTGCACCATATAGCAAGCGTTCACAAAACTGCCTTTTTAAATAGTTGCGTTTTACATTTCTTGAAGGTTAGTATGATAGAAAAATACACATATTCCCTCTGCGTACAATGTTTCTTGCTACAAGCAACACTCTTCAGCTGACTTTAGTCTTCCCATCTTGCAGATTTTATGACAGAAAAGAAGTGCAGGTTTTGAAGCCCTGTATATTGCATCACTCATTGGTTCACTTTACCATGCTGTGAGAAGTACAAGCAGAGTCACTGACAGCTGCTCTCCTCAAGTGTTCTGTACTAAAAGATGATTGGTGCACATTCAGCTTTTGGAGTCTTGGCATCATATGCAATTACAGAAATGGTAATGGAAAAGTTTCAAGAACAGCAACGATGTAGTGCACTTATTCTGATCCATAATAATGATAGGTTCAACAAGGTGAAGTGCTGGATCCTGCCCCTGGGTCACAAAAACCCCATGCAGTGCTACAAGCTGGGTACAGTGCCTGGAAATCTGCCTGGCAGAAAAGGATCTGGGACTGCTGGTCAACAGCAACTCAACATGAGCCAGGAGTGTGCTCAGGTGGCCAAGAAGGCCATGACATCCTGGCCAGTATCAGGAGCAGTGTGGCCAGTGGGACCAGGGCAGTGATTGTCCCCCTGTGCTTGGCACTGGTGAGGCCGCACTTTGAACTTTGTGTCCAGTTCTGGGCCCCTCACTACAGGAAGGACAGTGAGGTGCTGGAGCATGTCCCAAGAAGGGCAATGGAGCTAGGGAAGGGCCTAGAGAGTAAATCCTGTGAGGAGCATCAGAGGGGGCTGGGGTTGTTTAGCTGAAGAAGAGGAGGCTCAGGGATGACCTTATCTTATGTAGTTGCTCTACAACTGCCTGAAAGGAGGGTGCAGCCAGGTGGGGTCAGACCCAGGCAACCAGTGACAGGATGAGAGGACACAGCCTCAAGCTGCATCAGAGGAGGTTCAGGTTGGACATCAGTAGGAATTTCTTAATTGAAAGAATAGTTAAACTTTGGAATGCACTGCCCAGGGAAGTGCTGGAGTCACCATCCCTGGAGGTGTTCAAGAAACATGGATGTAGCATGCAGTGCCCTGATCTAGTTGACAAAGTGGTGATCAGTGAAAGGCTGGACTTGTTGATCTTGGAGGTCTTTTCCAATCTAAATGATTCTGTGATAATTTGTCTGTTTGTCCTATCTAGTTTAGGTCTTCATACTTTCAAAAAGTATATTTTATTAATCTGATAAAAAGAAACACAGTGGTAAATATGGAATAACTATAGCAATAAAAAACTAAACCAGTATTGCCCTAAGTATGAATATAATTCTGGCACCACTTCCTCAGAAGCTCTCTGGTGCTGTCTGAAAGATAGACACAATTTAAGTACTTAAGAGATCTATAGAAAATGGAAGAAAAGCAGTACTGAAGCTGATCCGTGTCAGCAGCAGGGCTTTGATAATGAAAACGCTCACCACACATCAGACCTGACCTGGCATCTGCATGAGAAGGAATAGGGTAGCATTGATCTTGGAGGTCTTTAGGTGAGTTTGGCAGCTCTGTTCATTGTGAACAGAGCTGCCAAACCTGTCCTGAATTAAAACACTCTGCCTCAAAAACACCATCTGCTCTTACAAATCTGAATATTTTAGTGAACAGGGGAACAGGGCTGCTAAAAAACCTGCAACATCCTTCAAATGCACACATCATATATTCGGACTAAGCTATCATCAAATAATAAAACTGTGATTAAAACAGGAGACAGTGAAAAACAGCTAAAGGAACAAACGGTTGCAAAATAAGTGAGGGCAGCTGTCGCTGTAGAGCCAGGAACTGAGAGATGCAGCAACATCAAATCCAGCGAAAGAATGAATTATTTATTAATTTTACAATCATTTTTATATAGTCTAGTTCCATAAAGCGATTGGACAGTGTTCACACACCTCCTAGGGTGATTGGTTCAGGTTCTATCGCATCCACGGTAAAACATTTCTCAGTGTGCCATAAACAGAACTTAGCAAAACACCAGATGTGACTATCGTCTGCATAAACTATCTTACTGTTTTCATATCCTGCGTGAGAAAGGAAAGGTTCTCAAAGAATTAATGGAAGAAGCTGGAAAATTCATCTGCTAGCAGCATTTCGGTATCCACAGGCAGCTGTCCTAGATTATGCCAGTATTCACAAGTGTTTGTGAAACCTACAATAAAAATGTTTATATTTTTACAATAATGTAGACTTGGAAAGTTTTTATGTGATGCCAGATTAGCAGAACATCATAGTGATGAATGCCTTATATGTAAAGCTAGGTAAATTAAAGTTTTGCCTACCTAGCACTTGCTCAGCATATGTATTCCTCTCTGGATACTGATACTGTCTGTTCCAGATCAGAAATGTGGTCAACTAAAAAGAGCCCTGTCTTGAGTGAGCCAGATATCAGTTACACAGTCTGGAGCAAAATGCAGAGCATTAGAGAGTTAATCTCATCTAGGTATTCCTCTTTCAATTCAAACCACTGAATAATCCCGAGTTACTTCCTATGTATATAGTCCTTGAGAAACTGGAGCTGGCAAGTCATATGCGGTAGGTCATTTGATCCATCACTTTAGTTTAGAGCTTGGATTAGGTGAGAGGGTTTCCAGTGTGCACATGCTAAGTAATGGTTTGGCTTACAGTAAGAGTACAAAAAAGCTATTTAGCACTAGCTGTTTATGTAAGCATTTATTTTACAGTGCTCTAGTTGAACTCCTCCAAAGTGGATTAAGTTGAACCGCTCAAAGGCATTTTTCTGTGAAATTTGATAACCCACAAAAATAGTTTGGGAAGAATAATGATGGCCCATTAAATTTGCACCTGAGCTTATTTGACAGTAAATTCCCTGTGTTGACAGGTCCCTAGAGCACAGAGCTCATAAGTGGATTGTACACATAAAGTGTGGTGTGGTTGCCACAGACAGGCAGCCCAACAGACTTGAATGCTCGGTGGAGGCACGAAAGGTTGTGCTGGAGAGCAGCCGAGCTTTTGTTGTCTAATTAAACAACCATGCTGTTACAGAGCAAAACAAATTAAGGAAGGGAAATATAAGACAGGGGCAGGGTTGAAATAGCAATGTCAGCTGGAAAGCTGTTGCACGGAGCATTGACTGATGTGACAGGGATGTAAACACATGGACTTCAAGATTTAAAGGTATTAAGGCATCACTTCACAAAACCTTGCAGTGTCTAATCTGTTTACAAATGTGACCCCTTAAGGTGCTCACATTTGTAAGAAACATTCTTTACCCATTGTTAAGGAAACTTCCCATTCTGACCACCCACGAGACTCTGGCAGTCACAGTCCCCACGTCAGAGACTGTCGCTGTTGGGACTGCAGCCGCTTCGCAAGCGGGGGCTGCACTAAGCCCGCGGCAGCCCCGCTCGAGTCCCTGCTCACCCCACTCTCACTCAGAAGAGGCTTCCCAGGGCAGAGTCTCAGGTGTCTCATTCCATGGATCAGTTCGTTCATGGCACAGTGACACAGAAACAGCCCGAGCTGGTGCCTCTGAGGAATATCCTGAGCAAAGGAACCCCTGGGCTTTTACACCCTCACAGTCCAAGCTGCACGCAAGTCTGAAGTCTCCCAAACCTCGCTCTTCCTCCGGAGCCTTCAGCTCCTGCTGTGTCTCCCAGTGTCCATTCCCCTGGCCGGTGCCACCGCTCTTCCTGTGCTTGGTTATGCAAAGAGTCAGCAGGTCACGGCCTCTTGTCTCCATCCAGAACTCAATCAGCATCTCAGTCTGTACCCTGAACTGCAGCTTGCAAAGTAAGCTACCTGCACCAGGTGTATTCATCAATACCTATGTTATGTGAGCAGGTACCACCATTTTTCCCTCTCTGCTACAGCTGTAGGTATAGTCATAAAGCTCGATGTGATGTGCCACACTTGTTCTTGAGAGTGGTTTTCTGGGTTGTGTCCACATGTGGAGGGGGTGCCTTTGGCAAGCTGTGTGAGCTGTCTTGCACAGCACTGCTGCAGGACAGGTCTCTCTGCAGCATCATTGTGACTCCTGAGCTTTTACTGTGTTTGGTAACACATGGTGGTCTGTGAATTCAGGTTAGGTCTTACAGGCATCTTATGCTTGGTGTTTAGGTGCCACTCTTTGTCTTTACGTATGGTTTAAAGGCATTTTAATCACTCAGTCACATGATGCATCTTAGAAACAGCAATGCTTATTATGAAGACAGTCCCCAGTATGGTGCTGCTTCGGATGATTTCCCAGGGGAGATTTTGTTTGCTGGCAATGGTGCCCACCACGGTGCTTCAGTTACTTGTTTCACAGGCCCACGTCTGTCATGCCCTGGAAGTCATGCACCTGGCTGACCAGGAAGCAATAACGTGGCAAGTGGGGAATGCACTGCCCCTCACATCATCTGAGTGGACAGAGCTCATACACAGAGCTTTGTGGTAATCAGACACTTACCTGTATGTGGCGTGCTTCCTACTGTTGAAGAAGAGTAGATGGGCTATAAATTAATTTCTTTGTCAGTACTTTGACATTGTTTATTACAACAGAGGCCAGAGGGCTTTGCTGAGTCCAGAAAGTAGCTGAGGCTTAGATGACAAATGGGAGGTGGACTGAGGAAAGCAACTTCAGAAAAACATGCTCTCAAAGCCATGTTCTCACTTACACTCAGGCAACACTGCTGTACACAGGCAACATTGTAGTATGCAGGCACCCTTACTCAGGAGAGCAGCTGCCTTGCCCTCTCCATTTCCTCAGTTACTCCCCCGAATTCTAGGCAATGCTTCTTGTATATTTTATCAGTCTTGATGGCCTTGTATTGTAAATGTTTTGTATGGAAAGGCACTGCTCTGCCATGGCGGCTGGGAGAACAGGACGGTGCTTAACAGAGCTGCCATGCTTAACAGTCTAGGTGAGTCCGGAACAGAAACCCACAGGCTGGTTGCTGAAATCCTCTGCCTTTTTTAACCACAGCTGCCTTAAGGGGAAGGGAAGTGCATGCACACTATGCCAGCATCATCCACACATGAAGCTCCTGGGCTTTGCTAGCATAGAGAGGTGTCTGCAAAGACTGTCCCTATTCCTGCAGCTGCACTGCCCCACAAGATGCTGCAAGAAACAAACACTCTGGGCTCAGCCTTTGCTCTACACAGAAAATGTTTTCTGTGACAACAAGAGAACCTCCTCCTCTGGCAGGCATTTCTCAGATTTTTCAGGTCTACTCTCCCATAATTTGTTTTCATTTTCTAATGAAATCATTGTGATGAAATGAGACAATTGTCCCATGTGGGATTTGAATAAGCTAACTTGTGCTTGCCATTAATTAGCTGGGTTTCAGTTCTTGATTTCAAACTATTAAAATAATTAAGTTTGTATGAAGGCTTAATCACAGAAAGTAGCTGAATCTTACAGTAATGTCAGTAAGAGTCCCACCAGGGAACATGTTCCTATTTAGCTGCTTCTGAACATTGCTTCTGGTGACCTGCTCATATGGTCTAATTGGTCTGCACTGAAAGCAGAGTGAAACCAATTAGGACTGCAGAAGTCTGGTACATAGTTGGGGCGAGCTTAGGGAGTTTTTTCTCATTATGGTTTGTTAGAGAATCTTTCCCTCTGGCCAGCTCTTGAAAAACGGTTTATTCTCTTTTGGCAGGAGCTGAAATTCAAATCACGTGCTCATGCTCTTGCTACATAAATTTGAATATCTGAAGTCAAGAGTGCAATTAAGAGTAGTGCTGAACCCTTGTCTAAATGAACATAGAAAGCCGTGAGGATGACCCATATCTGAGTAGGGCAAAAAGTGACTGTACCTCATGCTGAGCTGTGACACTGAGTCAGGAGTGCTGATGTGGGAATTTAAGTAGCACTTAACACGTTTGCCTGCTCAAAACTGCACCCCCCCCCTCCCCCCACCACTCTGTCCCTGCAGGTAGATCTGTGCCTGGGAAAACTGTGTGTTTTAAAACGCTTCAAGAGGCTTTTCCAGTTTTCCTGTTTTCCCCAAGCTCAGAGAATGTATGTATGCAATGTAAACATGCTGCATGGAACTGCTCTGGTTTTATTAAACACAGAATCTCTTTGTCCAAGACAGCAGAGTTATTAATCAGCCTGGGTGAAGATGATTTTCCCTGCTTTCCTCTGCGTTCCACCATTTTTAACAGCTTAGTGATGTAGGAGATCGGTTGTCTCAATTCTAGTTGTATTATCTTTTGTATGTCTAATTGCTTTCCAATTTTTAAAAAATATTCCTAGATTTTTGGCTTAGCTGTAATGAAAACATTGCTTCACAAGTCAGAGTGTTCTGAGGACATAATTCCAACATGTAGACATGTCTTCTTTTATTATCTTTTTTCAAAACACTTCTTAATCTTGACTAGAGTTTTCCTGCATTTTTCTCTCCCCTTCTGAAAGGTACAAGACAAATAAGGCTTTATTGGGAAGAGAAATGAAACCATAGATGATGAAATTGCAGAAAGATTAAAAAAAGGGAGGGGAGTATCTCCTTGCTTCTGCCTGGTTGTCAGTGCAACAGCTCACAGCGAAGTAGTAAGTGTAACAATCCGGAAGAACAGTATCAAAGCGGGAAAGGACCAGAATGCAATGTAAAACTATGCTGAAATAAAAGTAGTGTAACTACACCAAACACAGGGAAAACTTTGCCCTGAACCTTGCTGCACTTGTGTCTGTTTATGGAGGGGGTTTGCAAACAGGCAACAAAAATAATCAGAGCTGGGGAGATGAATGCAGGTAGATGTTGCCATATATCTGGTTCCAAGTTAGGCAAGAGTTGGAAAGCAGTGATAGGTAATCCCCAATGGAACAAGGCATCATAAGAGACGTGAGGGTTTCTAGTCAATATTCCTCACCTTTTAAAACCAGGAGGGGACACTCAGTGACACTAAAAGGAAATCTTTCTTACTCAGTAGTTAATGAACCTTTGGCATAAGATAATGTTGCTCTCACCCATGCAAAAGCAAGGTTGAAAGCTTTCATTACTATGAAGGATCCAATCAGTGGAATGGCATTCTCTTAACTAGTCATTCAGCACACACTTTACATGCAAAGACTTGATTAAAAGACGTATATTATGATTACTTCTTTACACTGTCAATGTAATACGGGTGGTGCAACACTTTAAATTTCATCACCATATACACCTTCTCTAAGAAGGTTCTACAGCTTTTTCTTTCTATGCAAATTTATTTATATTAATAAAGGTAAAATGTTTGCTGAAAAAGCACAGATTATTTAAACTCTTATCAGAAACAGGCAGTCTAGCTCTTCTTCCAACCATCAGAAGCATGGTGGTGTTATCTGCTTGCTGTTTAAGAGCAAGTGCATAAAGAGAGAGAGGTATGGTACCCTGTCAGCTTTTGTGGGGCTACAATGCTTGCTTTATTTAGCA
Source organism: Eulacestoma nigropectus (assembly GCA_013397775.1). Classification (NCBI taxonomy): domain Eukaryota; kingdom Metazoa; phylum Chordata; class Aves; order Passeriformes; genus Eulacestoma; species Eulacestoma nigropectus. Next base: position 525,280 of record VZTE01005072.1, on the reverse strand, counting down.
GCTGCTGGAATTGTGTTGTATTACTTCGAAATGGCCATCCATATGTTCTAATGCTGTGGATTTGTAGAAACAGTCCTGTGCATAGATAAGGGCTTAAGCAGGTTTCAAAGTCAAATTATCTCAGTTTGCCAGCATTCAGATGGATCTTTTTTGATTTTCTGGTGTTTTGTATTGATTGTCTTAGGACCAAACTAAGCTGAGTTTTCATGGTGTTGCAGCCACATGTTTCTGGTTGGGAAAGATGAAAACAGTATGTACCTGCTTGCCTTTGCCCACAGCTTACAGCTCACCTACCTTCTTGTACTTAAACGTGGTTGACTCTACTTGCGAAGAATCAATCTGCCCATTTGCTGGATAAATTGTATTCCAAATGAACATGCTGGATTTTCTGCAGAAATGGGGCTGGTCTGAGTCTATTTCCTAATGTTGCTAATGGTAGGACCCAACCTAGATTTATGCCTTGTATTTCAGAAAACTTCTTATGCACAGGAATTCTGGATTGTTGAGCTTATAATCAAATCCAGGTTTCCCAAGTGCTTGGAAAGACAAACAAGCGATATCCTTATACACTTATGTAACCCTTTCTGCTTAGCTTTTGTTTCTTCATCCCTGGAACAGAATTTTTTGGATCTTTCCCCTGTTTTTCTGGTAGCATTGCTTGTTTCTTTCTTCCTGAGAAGCTGGGCTGAAAATGACATTATTTAGGTCTTTAATTCATTAAATAACTTGACTGATTTGATGAAACTGTTCCCATTGCTTTCTGAGGACTTTAAACCAAATCCTTACTTTCTCAGCATTGAGAACGGAAGGCGAAAGACGCTTAGACCTGAGTTGCTGATAGGTATTGTAACCATCTGCCCCCTGAAGCCGAACCTGCTGTCAGCCCTGGGCTGAGAGACCCAGATGGGCTGCAGAGGTCTGGTGACAGGGGAGCTGAATAGGAAATACCGTGAGAAAGATTTCTGCCATGACGTCAACAGGGAGGAGGTCAGGCTTTCTTTACATTGAAAGTGTGCAATGGGAGATGCTTTTCATACCAAGCTCTCCAGCGTCCCTTAAATCTTCTGTTAAGAAACCCTCCCTGCCTTTGCCAATCTTTGAGGATCATAAAGGGATTTTATTGTTATATTATTCTTGCTTCTCTCAGACCAAGCAGGAGAAACATTAAGGAGGGATTGTCCTGCTAGCTGACAGTTTTTCATTTCTTATGAGTGTTTTGAAGTCCAGATCATGTGTTTATATTGTCAGACTGAATTATTTTTCCCATGGTTTTTGAGCTCTCCTCATGTTTTTTTCAGAAGGGTTTCCTCTTAAGCTAAGCCATTATCAGTCACAGAATTATCATGGCGCAGCAGCTGTGCAGCTCATTGCACATCTAAGGCAGGCACCAAAAAGCTTTTCCCATAGACCAGCAAAGATGTTTTTCCTGAAGAAAAAGATATTGCACCTTCAAGTGTTCTGTTGCTCTGCTGGAGTTGACTCTTGTCACAGCTTGGATATTCACAGCTATCCACAGCTTGGATAGCTCATCTGAAGAGTGCCATGCTCCCTATAACTTCAGTGAATGAAATTTAAATGCATTATGATAATAGCAGTATCTGATAAATCTGCTGCAGATAGGCAGAGCTGCAGGGTTTAGCAGAGCAAATAGGCTGGCTTCCAAGAGCTGTAACTATGAGGAAAATCATAACGCTGGGAGGATATATTCTATGCACAACATCTGTGAGTTATGAAAAGGCCCTGCTTTCTCCTATGCTGTGCAGTCTTCAGGAGAACAAGGATGTGGTTTGCTTTGTCTCTTGAGTGGCTTGAGCTGAAACAGTATGCTGACCTCCCAGCCACTGGCCCGCAGAGGACAGGGGCAAGCTGTGCAGGGGGCATACAATTAGTTTAGGCACTCCATCAGCACCTGCCAGCAGGAACCACGTAGCTGGGAGAGAAAGCCCTGCACAACCAGGCTACCAAGCAACAAAGGCAAAGCCACAGGTACGAGGAGCTGTCTGCCAGATGAAAACATTAGGGTCTGACTGGGGGCCTGGCCCAGAAACAGTTTTGAAGCACTTTGGTCCTCTTCATGTTCTGATGAGAGAGCAGGCTAGCCACTTTTTCGTCACCAGCTATGAAATCAAGCCTCTTGCAGGAGGTGAAAATACCACCAGGATTTCACAAGGATATTTATGGCATGCAATAGACAGTGGTGGATCCTGCAGATTTCCCATGCATGTCCTTCACAAGCAAGCTGTGGTATGGTGGGAGATAGGGGATGAACAGTGCTGGAGGCTGCCACATCCTGTTTGTGTCCTGTTTGGGAGAACTGTTGCCTACATTGCTAGGACAGGTAGTCCAGTCTGCACCACTGCTGGGAGAAGGCAGTCAACAGCTCTTCTCATAAACCTTGGTGATGACAGCTGCTTTTCACCGAGTAAGCCTGTGCATGTAATCTGAACCAAAAATGGACTTGCATGTAGCACTTTTTAAACAGAAACCATATCTAGCTCATTACAGTTGTTGTGGCTAATAATCACTGACAGATGTCTGAATAAAACCAGGAAACAGCAACACAGCATAGGAGTGGGTGGTGCATGTGCTCCCTTCGGTGACCAAGTTCTGTGTGTCACTTCAGTGGGGGGGACTGAGCCTGTACTGTGATTATAAATAGCACACCTCTGTTTCTGTTTTGAAGTATCTCCATATGGGAGTGAAGAGATACTGAAAGCTACCCTAGATTCTCCAGTCTGTTGCTGGCATTGCTCCCAGAATGCAGCCTGCTAAAACTTTGAATTTACCATTGCAGAAATGTTGGAGGAATTGCTTATCAAAGAATGAACAATCTTTATTTCCCAATTAAAAAAAATACATGTAATGTTTCTTGCAAGTAGAACTGAGTATAATGAAGAGACAAAACTGAAATAATGGAAGATATTTTTGACATGTTGATGTGCTTAGCCCTAGTCATCTGCCTTTAGTGATTACGCACTGGGCTTTGAGAGCCAAAAATATAAAAGAAAATGAAGGAAATTGAAATGATGAAGTAAAAAAAAAAAA